>CAIGQW010000302.1:16078099-16098848 GCA_903798125.1 Danio choprae | reverse complement strand
GTGTGTGTGTGTGTGTGTGTGTGTGTGTGTGTGTGTGCGCGTGTGTGTGTGTGTGTAGTTCCAGCTGCTCCTATTCTTCAGTTAGAGGAGTGCTGCACTCAAACCAGCAGCGCCACTCTGTCCTGGAAACAGCCGCCTCTCTCTACCATCGCTGTGGACGGGTATATTCTAGAGCTGGATGATGGCACTGGAGGCCAGTTCAGAGTGAGTCGCATAGAATGTACACACAGTGAAGCTTTCTGCATTAATCACATTCTCTGGATTATTCGGCTTTTAATAAAACTTATGATGTGCAGTGTTTCTTCCATGTATCTGTTATTGAAGGATAACTAGTTTAAGTGTTTCATATTTTATATACAATAAGTACACCCCATTTTGAAAATGAATATTTTGACCCATTTCTCAGTGAATATAGGTAATATTTTGGTGCATTTGAACAAAACAGATTTATTAAACAGATATATTTATTAAAATGATATTTTAGTCATCGAACATCTTTAGGGAATAAAAAGATATCACATACAAAACAACTACAAAATTTCAACAAAAGCTTATATATTTTTAGTTTCTCTGCAAAACAATTGTATTTAATATTTTTTCCTAACATATAAATTTGGGCTACTAATTTTTGGATCTTTATCGTAAATTATTTTGTCAGATTTGGCTTCAGTACTGAATGATCTAATGTACTGTATATGCACAAATACAATATTGTAAAGCATCCTATGGAACATATTAATTTAAAGTGAGAGATTTGTGAGGGGTGTACTCATATATGCTGAACACCTTATACACAAAATTGTATAAAACTGTAAATGCATAAAATGTGAAAAAATTATATTAAATAGGTCACCTTTCCACATCTCGTTCCTTATAGAAAATAGTAAGAGAAGATTTAAAATATATGTACTGTTACTATTTTTTACAGTGCATACATTAGCTTGCAGCATTTTGATGTCCAATTGATTTTATTTATAAAGATATGTTTTTACAAATACTTACAAATATTAAAACAATAAAATAAAAATAGCTATACCTCCTCACTGTATCTTCCTATTAAGAAAGATACAGTAAATGACCAATGATTAAAAATACAAAATCATATTTTTATTAATAGACTAATTAATGAGAAATAATATGAATATTATCAAAACAATATGTATTCATTCATTCATTTTCATTTCGGCTTAGTCCCTTAGCCACAGAATGAACCGCCAACTTATCCAGCATATGTTTTACACAGCGGATGCCCTTCCGGCTGCAACCCATCTCTGGGAAACATCCACACACACCCATTCACACTCATACACTATGGACAATTTAGCTTACCCAATTCACCTATACCGCATGTCTTTGGACTTGTGGGGGAAACCGGAGCACCCGGAGGAAACCCACGCCAACACGGGGAGAACATGCAAACTCCACACAGAAACGCCAACTGACCCAGCCGAGGCTCGAACCAGCGACCTTCTTGCTGTGAGGCGAACGTGCTATCAACTGCGCCACCGTGAGGCCCCCAATATGTATTTACTTAATATAAATTTCCTAAACAAATCAGGCACAACAACAATGCATTTTCCTTAAAAGGAAAGGAATGATAGTGAGTAGATTACATAATTTACCTCAAAGCAAATCAAAAGCATTATGCATGAATTGCCATGTTGCTTGTAAACACCAAAAACCATACCAAAAGCAAAAATGTATAATAATAATAATAATAATAATGCAGTTTTCTCAATGATCACAAATTAAATAGTTTGCTAAAAAGATGTGTCTTAAAAAAAGCAATCTAAAAACAATCCAAAGAAACGGCATTCCTGATAATTGTGGGTAATGCATTTCATCATTTAGGCACAGTAAGAAAAAGCCCTACCTCCCATGGTTTTTAGTCTACAGTGCGGCTGATACAAAGTGAGTCCAGATGCAGAACGAAGACAGCGATTAGGAAGTTATCAGATCACAAAAAGAATCTGGATCTAACCCATGTACTGCTTTGTAGGTTAAAATCAGAATCTTAAAATCAATACGTGACTGAACAGGGAGCCAATGAAGTTGCTGAAGGACTGGAGTAATGTTATGGCGTGAAGATGTGTGAGTCAAAACACGTGCAGCTGTATTTTGAATGTACAGTAACCCCCAAAAAGAGAATCACAAAAATGAAGGCAAGATGTGATGAAGGCATGAATGAGCAGCTAAAGATGAATATGGAGCTAAAAAATGCTTGTAATTTCTTAAATTAGAGCTAAACTAAAGGTCTGACATTTTTTATTTCATGCATTTATTTTTATAATGAAATCATGCAAAATATTGTGAGAAAAGTAGCAAGTTTCAAGTTCATAGTAGCATGCACCAAGCAAAATCGCTATAATAATGACTATTCCAAACAAATGGAAACCCAGAGGGCCCATGCATTATTATGTTTTGGTCTAGTATAATTTTTCATTTTTTGATGTGGACACAGTGTACGGAACCTGAATCTTAGATGCTGTGTTTCTGGCTTCAGTGGTCTGAGCAATAGATTCCTCAGAAGGAACAAAAAATGGAGTGTGTGATTTGTTTATGTGTACACACACACACACACACACACACACACACACACACACACACACACACACACACACACTCATTCAATGTCAGAGTGTGTTGTATTATGGTTTGTCTTTTGCCTGTGGAAACTCAAAGATTGAGTGACATTTATTTGAGTGACGAAGGACGAAGGATGCATGTATTTTTTATCAACAAGTCAAGACCACAGAAATGTCTCATCGCACATTTGCCGCAAAATGCCTGAAGTCTGAAGATGATTCATGCCTCTCACTGCAGGAGTCTATTTATATATTTCCCCAAGACCACTGATACACACGCATATATATAAATCATACACAAAAAAATGGTCAGTAAATGGATTTTTAATGTTTCCGAAAGAAGGGTGGCTTTACTTGATCAAAAACTCATTAAAACTCATTGAAATATTAACTCAATTTAAAATAACTTATATTTTTCTATGTAAAATATAAATGTATTTTTTTTCCCTGTGATTGTGTAATGTCATTACTCCAGTCTTTAGAGTCACGTGATCCTTTAAAAGACATTCTAGCATGCTGATTTGGTACTCAAGAATCATAAATTCTTATCATCAATGTTAAAATAGACTGTGCTGCTTAATACTTCTGAATCCATGATAACATTAAAAGCACGAAAACAGACGGAGGAGGTCATGTGTTTCTGACTGCCGCTAAATGTGATTTAAGGGATATGATCACAAAATAAATCACCTGATATTACACAAAAGCATTCAAATACTCTCTGTCAGGCACACATTGTCACCTACGCACACGCACACGCGCACACACACACACACACACACACACACACACACACTCAACTATCCTCTAAACAGGCCAAGCTCTTATTTTAGAAAGCCAGGTTCATGTGTTCTCATATTTGCTCCATTTTTTGGGTAGATTTTTAGCAGCAGTATCACATTGTGTTATCCCCCAAGATATTCATCAGCATCAACTAGGAAATGAACACAACGTTCTACAGGAATTGACTCCATACATACAGAAAATCTATGCAATGTATGTGTATTGCGTACTGCAGAAATTGAACACACACAAAGCATACCAGCATTGAAAGTATTTAGTATGCATACTTAGTATTTAAATTAGTACTGTCAAAAGATTGATCACGTGCAAATTAAAAGCTTGTATATATTTTTATATATATTGATAGTGCTCAACATAAATGACTGAGTACACGCCAGTTTGAAAATGAATGTTTGAATGTGCACTGACTAATCTAATGCATATGCACAGATATAATATTGTAAAGTATTGTTGTAAAATATAGAGAGCTTTGTGAGGGGTGTACTCATATATGCTGAGCACTGTACATGTGTATTTATATATATTTGAGTAAATGTTTATTTATATTTCTAAATTAAATATTTATATCTAATACATATTATATACATGTAAATATATATGAACATATTTTGGTTTTGTATTTTATTTATTTATTTTATATATATTTACACAATATTTATAGACAGTGAATACACATACATTATGTAAATACAAACTTTTATTTTGGGTGCGACTAATCAGGATTAATCATTAGTGACAGCACTAATTTAGCTAATTAATTGAATTTAAAATAAATTCAAATGATTGCATACCACTTTTGCTGATTATGAGATTTTAAAGGGTTGTCTATCACTATCTTTCTATACTGTGGTTGTTGCAATAAAGAAAGCATCTTTATGGAAATGTGTATTTATAATTTCGGTATATTTGGCGATTGATAAACAATATAAAGGTTTAGAAACTTAGAAATATTGATCAACATTTATATTTATCACACAATCTTGTGTGCGATTGATAATTTATGCAAAAGGATATAAAGTTGAATATTAATATGATATTCTGTGCGCAGAACTGAACTGTTTTAGAACACATGGAGATGTTTTGTTTACTGGAGCAGTTTATTTGCATTTAAAGAAACACACACACACACACACAAAAACTGTTTTGCTTTGACCCAAAAAAGGGGCGTTTACAGGTATAATAATATATAACAGGTATATAACCTCATACATATTTTTGAGCTGATACTTATACTGGCTTTCAATTTCAAGTATAAGCAACAAGAAAATAGTAGCTACTATATACTACAGTAAATAGATATACATTTTAAACCATGACGTTTATTAACTGAAGTGTGTTTTCTACAGGAAGTGTACGTTGGGACGGAGATGATCTGCACTGTGGACGGTCTGCACTTCAACAGCGCTTATAAATCTCGTGTTAAAGCGTTTAACTCCAGCGGAGTTGGCCAGTACAGCAAAACGCTTGTCATGCAAACGTCAGAGAGTAAGAGACGATATTTCACTGTTTCTCATACACACACACACATACATTACTATTGAATTCATCACTCTTAATGCACAGGGAGGCTTGAGCATATCAGTGCAAAATTATACAGCAGATTTTAATTAGTAATGCCAATATAGTGAGCAGTTCCAATATAGGATGCAAGTTGGTGTATTTGGAGGCACATTTATTGTGAGACTATCAGCTGCAACTTGTAGAGTAGATTCTAACATAAAATTAACCTTGCGTGAAAGGTAGAAATGTAAAATTATTTATCATTATTTTATTTATTTTTGGATTATAGACAAAAAGAAGTTTTCAAGCATCAGTACAATAAAAGGGTACTATAACCTTATATATTTATTTATTTATTTATTTAGTTATTTTAAATCGCCTCACAGCAAGAAGGTTGCTGATATGAGTCCCGGCTGGGTCACTTGGCATTTCTGTGTGGAGTTTGCATGTTCTCCCCGTGTTCGCGTGGGTTTCCTTTAGGTGCTTCGGTTTCCTCCACAGTCCAAAGACATGCGGTATAGGTGAACTGAATAAACTAAATTGGCCATAGTGTATGTGTGTGAACGATTGTGTGTGGATGTTTCCCAGTACTGGGTTGCAGCTGGAAGGGCATCCGCTGTGTAAAAGCTATGCTGGATAAGTTGGTGGTTCATTTTGCTTTGGCGACCCCTGATTAATAAAGGGACAAAGCCAAAGGAAAATGAATGAAGGAAGTGCAGCTCCAAAATACTAATTGTTATAATTTATTTATACTTATATTTATACTTAGTTACTTCAAGCTATATTTTTTTACCCTGTTGAATTTAGTATGATCACTTCACCCTCACTCTTCTAAACATTTATTTAAGTGCAGAATAAGTGTACAAAAAATACATTTCTTGAACTGAATGATGATGAAACGTTTTTTCCAGAATGCCTGTATGCATCCAAATATTATTATTATTTTATTTAAAATAAATTAAAAATAAATAAAGTTTCGTTTGACCTCCTTGGATTGTCAGATTCTTTTAAGAAGTTTTAAGCATTGACCCTTTCTAAAAAACAACATTTTTAAGACATTCAGGCTCTCTGTTGTTTGGTATCCTATTGATGGGAAGTGCCTGTGATGTAACATTAAAAGTCTGCTGTGGTGATGTCTTTATGAGCACCGCTGTATGTCTGATACTAATATAAACAACTGTCACTCATAATGTGCTATTAACAGTACTAACGCTCTGTAATTGTTTCTTTTACTGGTGAGCACTGAATAAGTCCAGCTTCCCTGATCCGCTGCTTTCCTTCCTCTCTTTCAGTACCCAATTCTGTTACTTTCTTTTTTTCTCTCCTTCCACCCCTCTGCATTTTCTGTCCTCTGCATTTATTTGCCTTCTTCGCTTTTTTTTCTCCAACCTTCTCTTTCTCTCTTTTCCCCTCTTTCTTTCTCTTGATTTCAGTGAGTCTTCCTTCATATGGTAGTCAAACTCTGGCAGCAGGTATGAATGCCTGAATATCATCCTTATGTTAACTCTTCTCGTCTGCTTGTGTATGTTTGTTTGTGTATGTGTGTGTGAGAGAGTAAGTATTTGCAAGTTAGATTTGCAGTGTCTCTGTGTTCTTAAGCTATTCTTAATTATATTTCGGTTTTTATGCATATTTTATGTTAGGGATAAAGTACATCCAGGAGATTGTTATCGCAGAATAAAGTCTGAGAGAAGGAATTTATTCTGTGAATTTATTCAGTTTTTTATTTCTGGGTAAACTAACCCTTTCAGGATTTTTGAAGTCGTCATCCTCAGGTAAATGTGTGTTTTATTCTTTAATGTCCGCCTTGTATGGAAGAAAGAAGAAGAAAGCTGATGTGTTTTAAAAATGTGACAATAAGCACCTTTTGTGATCCACTCAATCACTCACTCGTTCCCTGCTTTACCAGGGGTCACCACAGTGGAATAAACGCCAATTACTCTGGCATATGTTTTACACAACGGATGTCCTACCAGCCAAAACCCAGCACTGAGATTACAACCTTCAGTGTTGGCACATACCCATGCATTCTCCCATTTACACACTACAGCAAACATGCTAACTACTTAGCCTTATTGTGATTTCAAAGTTTTTGTAGTTTACGTCATAGACTCTTTAAGATAAATCTAAGAGCTTTTCATATTAGGCTGTTATTATAGTGACACTAATGTTAGATTTTCATGCCACTTAACATAAAGACGAACCAAGCTAAACTGTAATTGATTGCTTCACATGTCAGTTGGATGGCACCTGGGTGGTCAAGTTTTTTTTACGAGTGCTTATATGAGGGAATTAAAAAAATACCAGAAACTATATTTGGAGTTAGTACAATTCATGCATTTACACATTTTATTGTTCAGAACCTTTGTGGAGAGAAAAGGTGCAGAAATAAGACAAGGATGAAGTGTTCTAGTGCACGTGTTGAGAGCCTGTGTGGACGGCAGTCACTGTGTCCAGAATGTCGTATTGTATTGAATCATGACCATTGAAAAAGCATGATCTGTATAGGATGAACGAGAGGTACTACTGTACATCTGCCCAGCTGTCACTGTCACATGACCTATGGTGGTCAGATACATTGCTTGTTGCTCACACTGTCATTCACAAATCCTCTCCCGTGGCATCATGGGATATTGAAGTGTCATAATACTCTGTGTATTAAAGTATCTCAATAAGTCATTGGGGTATTTTGTCATCCACTGTTTTATACATGAATATGAATTCTGACTTCTCAGTTCACATACTGTTTTATAAAGTCTGAAGTACTGTAGACATTGTAAATATATATATATATATATATATATATATAGGCATGCTTAAGGCTTTAAAAGGCTTTACTCACCATTTACTCATGCTCAAGTGGTTCCAACTGGTTTCTTTTTATGTTAAACAAAAAAGATGATAGTCATTGACATTCATAATAGGGGGGAAAAACTATTTAAGTCAAGGGCTAACAATGTCAGATTATCTTCTTTTATGTTTCACAGTAGAAAGAAACTCAAACTGATTTGGAAGAAGTGGTCAGTCAGTGAATGATCCCTTTTTTAATGACTATCCTTTAATCTCATTTAGACGTTCATTCTTACAGCCAACTATAGCCCAACCATTTTTCATATCTATATGTTTACAGTTGCCTGGTTCACCTTTGACTCCGCATCGGCTCATCCTGACATCATCTTGTCCAATGACAACCTCACGGTGACGTGTAACAGCTACGACGACCGCGTGGTTATGGGAAACACTGGCTTCTCTCGTGGCGTCCATTACTGGGAGATGACCATCGATCGCTATGATAACCACCCTGATCCAGCATTTGGCGTCGCCCGGGCCGATGTGATGAAGGATGTGATGCTGGGCAAGGATGATAAAGCATGGGCCATGTATGTGGACAACAACCGCTCCTGGTTCATGCATAACAACTCACACACCAACCGGTATGATAAACTGTTTGTTTACATGTCTATGTCTACATACTTGCAGTGGTGGGAAGAGTACTGAAAAATCATACTCAAGTAAAAGTACCATTACTTGCCAAACAATGCAGCATGAGTAATATTAATAGTATCTGTTACTACTCAAATACAATAAATACAAACTATATTGAGTATAAATACTACTCAAATTATGAGCCATGCTATAAATACTCCAGTAGTGATTATTACACTGTGAAAATAATTCCACCTTATACCCCAATGAAGGCTATTATACCCCAATGAAGGCTATTATACACATTAATATATGCACCTATAATATGACAATAATAAAGTGTCCAGCAGTTGGCGCCACAAACCAAGCCCATAATAGATTACATGCAATTTATGCATGTGTTTGAAAACGTAACATTCTGTAGTGCATTTAGTTATTGTTTAAGGCCGTTTTTTGATTTGCATTTATAAAGCATCCGTGTCTTGAGGTCGGTCTGTCTGATGCCATTTTTTTTATGCATGATTTGATTGGACGAGAAACACAGGACTATTTATTCTACGAAGCCAATCACCGTAGACAAGAAAAATAAACATATTAAGTATTGACTGCAGGTTGAAGGAAAACAGCACAGCCAAAGTACTGATACAGAACTAAAATGTTAAAGTACACATTCTTAGACTACTTAGTCAAATGTATTTCCTGCTTAATTACATTTTTTGATTATTAATTACATTGATTTGTAATTCGTTACTTTACACCACTAAATGTCTACATGCCTGTGTTAAGATTATAATTATGATCAAGAGATCAGAATTAGAAATCAGAGACATTATACATTTCTATAATGATTGACCAGTTTTCTTGGAGTACAATATGGTAATTTATTAATAATTCCAATTATATAATTATGTTTTAAAAATTAAGTGACTACCTGATGAAATATACCAAAATACTGGCTATTATATATTTGAAAGAGTTTTCAAGAGTAATTTATGAGTAGCACTTCAATAATTGAGACATCACTTACAAAAAATACAACATAAATTGTTTTACTTTCAGTGTAAATTAAATATGGAATTAGAAAAATGACTGAAGAAAGTCCAGTAAAGCACTACTGTATGTCCACAGTTGCCATTGGTTACAAGAAGCTGTGAATGAAGCTAATTGCAATATTATTTTTTAGTCTGAATGTCAATGAAATAGATCCCAGTAAGACATAGACTCATAAATTGCATGTTTAAAATACATATTTGTGAAAGTTCCACAAAATCATTGCCAATATTGTTACATAGTGCCAACATTGTGTGTTATAAAATATCCAGTATGATTTTTCTGTCAAAAAACATGAAATACACCCACTGGAAAATCCTAAATAAAGCATGATTTGTCATTTCTCTGGAGATCGCAAATGCAGCAGTATTGTTACACTTTTATAAATCACACACTGTCAGCAGGCAATATTGAAATAACACCTTCACCCACACAGTCACAGCAAACAGTATGCTTTATTGTTGTCATTCTTTTGTCTTTCACACTCTCCCACCTTTAGTGTGCACATAATTTTAGGGGGAACATGAATGTCCCTTCAGTCTGAGAGATGTCACCGAAATGAGTGTCCTGAGAAATCACACGTCTCCATCACAGCCTTAGGCTCTGGGAAGAGCAGAAATCTCATAAACATGCTCTGCCTGTTAATAAATGTACATGTTCAGGTTTGAGTTCATCTGATTGGCTGTCTGTTTGGGGCGGGGTGCGTAATATGGAAAGTAAGGGGGTTTGGTGGCGAAAACAAAAAATCTGCTGCATTACTGCCACCTGCTGTTGGTTGTAAGATCTGTAAAACATTAGAAATGTTCAACTAAAATGATAGTTCACCCAAACATTGCATTTATTCACTAGTTTCAAACCTGTTTTGAGTTTCTTTATTCTCTTGAACACGAAAAACGGTAGCCATTGACTTTAACTCATTTCCAGCATTAACTAGTATTGTTTTATTATTATTATGGGAAGTCAGTTGCTTTGTGTTTCCAACATTCTTCAAAATATCTTCTTTTGTGTTCAACAGTAGAAACTCTGAACCTTTTGAGTTTAAATTTTGGGGTGAAATATCCTTATAAATGTGGCAAATAAAATGACGTGTGTAGTTTGAATGCTTTCTAATGAATGTCAAACAACAGGGTCGACACTTTTTGCCCAGTGTTTGATCTTTCATATATTTTGATATATGATATATTCATATGTCTTTCTCTTTTTAGAACGGATGGAGGGATAAGTAAAGGAGCTACGGTGGGTGTTCTGCTGGATTTCACCCGTGGGATTCTGTTGTTTTTGATAAATGATGAGCAACAGGGACCCGTTGCCTTCAATACACTGGAGGGCATGTACTACCCGGCCATCAGCCTCAACCGCAATGTTCAGGTAACATGAATGAACATAATTCAATGCATCTGTCAAAAGAAGTGGACTTTAACATTCATTTTATACACATAAGAGTGTTTGCTTCAAAAATAATATATGCAATTATTATTAAATATAATTTGTTAAACTCTAGAGTATGTTTTGTCTTAAAGGGATAGTTCAGCCAAAAATTTAAATTAACTCACCAATAACTCACACTCCAAATTATACTATGGAAGCAATTTTGTCAACATTCTTCAGTATATCTTTATTTGTGTTTATCAGAAGAAGGAACCTAAAACAGGTTTGGAACAAGTGGAGGATAAGTAAATGATGACAATTTTGGAGTGAACTATCCCTTTAACATATCATTTAATCTTTTGTGTGGTGAATTAAATTGACTTAAAAGTAATTTCTATTGAAACTTATGTAATGTATTCAAATATCTAAATGTAATTTATTGAAATTATATTTCTATAATTATATTCTGATATTTTCCTTTTGCTTCAGTATGTTAGTCAACATAAAATTAAAAAATATATTTTTCTTAGAGCACAATTTTTTTTTAAAGCAAAACAAATTTTAAAACACTTAATTTTGCATTATGACAGTTTATGTTTTAGAGAGTGTGTTAAGAAATGTAGTCATAGAAGTTTAGTCGAAGATCACTTAAGTGTCTTTTATTCGATTAATATTATACCATATGCAATTTTAGTTAAAAATAAATAAATATATATATAAATATATGTGTGTGTGTGTGTGTGTGTGTGTGTGTGTGTGTGCAACATTTGAATACACTGCAAGTGCACATAAAACCAATCAAGCACACTTCTTTTTCACAAATCCACAAAACCTCTCAGAAACTTAAAAGTTCCAGCATTATTGATTTAAAGTGTCTAGTTGGAACAACATGTATGTTTATTCCAATAAAGAAAATGCAAATCTTACTATTTGCTAATCCCTGAATCCTATATATTAATTGGAGGTCTCCTACAACAGGTCTGCATCCATCCAAAGTCTAACAAATTGCTTAAATTTCCTCATAATACACATTGCAGCATCAACTCTTTTCTCACATGGTCTGAACTGGTTAGTTCAAAGATCCCGACTGTATTCCAATTGGAAGGACTCATCCCTATGGCCTAATCCAGGGATGGGCAAACACGGTCCTGGAGGGCCGGTGTCCTGCAAAGTTTTGCTCCAACACTAATCAAACACACCTGAACATGCTAATCAGTGTCTTCAAGATCACTAGAAAGCTATAGGCAGGTGTATTTGATTAGGGTTGGATCTAAACTCAGGACCAAGTTTGCCCATTCCTGTCCTAATCCCTTTGGATGGTCCCTCTGTAGAGATTAGGGCATTGGGATGAGTGGTAATCCTTACAGTGGCTAGTTTTGAACACTTCAGTTTAAAACAACACTGATTGTTACAACCATGATTTAAAACAACCATGATTGTTTCCACTCCAAAGTGCCCTTCTATATATCCTGTTCAATATGCACCATAAATCTAATCCCAGCCTTTTTTTAAAAGATACTCTGCTCTTATTGGTCAGATGGCCCAGTCTATTTTTGTGATTGGTTGTCTGGATGTCTCTTTTATTTGACACACAAGTATCAGTTCATAGATCTCTCTGTTAGCAAGCTGATGATCAGGTGTGTTGAGTAAGTGATAGTGATATGGTGTTGGTTTTACCGTGTTTATGCGGTGTAGTAATATATATTTTATCTTTGTGTGTTTTTAGGTGACTCTTCATTCTGGGCTGCCTATTCCAGATTTTTATACACCCGGCGAGTCTGAAGCTGCAGGCTCAGTCTGCTAAAAGATTCCTCTCGACTGACACACATTCATTCCCAAACACACACAGGCACACACTCAGACGAGTGCACATGTATTCATCTGTGAGGACTTGATGGGAGAATTGCTGCTGACAGTCATTAATGCGAGGTTTGAAGAGTGTGAAATGTAAATGGACCCGATAAATGTGAGAGTCAGGGTTAACTAAACCCTAACATAACCCCAACCCAAACCCTGATGTATGTGAGGTACATTATTATCGAACCATTTTCCTCTGTCTTTCTTACTCTTTTTCTAGATATGATTATTATTATTGATGTTGTCATTGTTGTTTTTATGGAAAAGGTGCTCATGGACGTGAACTCCCAGCTTACTGGATCTTAACAGATGTGTGTCTGTTGTTTCATGATAAAATCCTCAGTGTGAAGTTAAGCTTAGAAATAAGTTACTGATGTGTTAGACCTTAGAGGATGCATTTTACATTACATAGAAATGTTCTGTTTCATATAAAGTTGATTTTTAACTTCAGATGGGGAAGGGAAGTTTAGAGTAAGAAATCTACAACCTACTCATGAGTCTTATTTCTCTGTTAATGACCAGTCCAATCCCTAAATCCTAAACTTAACATATTACACCTCAGTAAATGTGAGATATTTGTATCGTCTCTCCAAATTCACAGTGGATGAGCAAACATACAATTTGGACAATGAACTGAATGTGTGTCAATGAGGATGTAATGGCTTTCTGTTTGTTGAACAGAATAGAAAACACTAATTGGGACACAAACACACACACACACACACACACACACACACAGGCATTTTTACAGCCTTGCGTAACGTATTATGGAGAGATGACAATGAATAAACTTTTGTTTTTCTATCTCTCCGTTTTATTTCTCATTCGCTGCCTCAAATCTACACAAGCTAAACGCAAATGCTAAACCAATAACTGGTGCTGCTTATGTTTAATGTGAGAAAAAAATTGCAATATAAAACAGTAGAGCCGCAAATATAAAAGAGAGAACTTTAAACGAGACAGCGTACAGTGTAGCTGCTTGAAACATTTGGCTATTAGTTTACCGTAAAGGATGTACTTTTTTTCATTGAAATAAATATTTAAAATCCCACTGGTGGGGTTCAAATGTGGGGCAGGTGCTGTACTTTATCTGTTTGTTTGAGCTGATTTTTGCTTAAACTACTGAATGTTTGGGTGCAGTGAAGGATAATTTCACCCATTGTAAATTGTATTTTTTCATAAATTAATCCCAATATAAGAAATGTATTATTATTATTATTATTGTATCTGAATTGTTGTTATGTGTAAAGTTCTATGCTCAATAAACTGGATTAGGTGCAATATAAAGTTGTCTGTCATTTTCCTGTTAAAATAAATATATTTTTGTCATGTATAATGACACAGCAGACCTGATTTGCACAGCAGATAAGCAACAAAGAAAACTTCTTAAAAGAAATAATAATTCCATATCTGACTAAATCTTATTGTCACGTGCACTGTCTGTTGTGTTTTGGTTAGTTCTGGTGTTTTCTTGTTCCCGTATTTGGTTTACCCATGTTTCATTTGCTCCTTGTTAGTTTGTTTTGATCCTAATTAGCATGCACCTGTTTGTTGTTTCTTTAATTACATTTCAGGGTATTTAAGTCCTCCGTTCGTCCTCTTCGTCGTCTGGTTTCAAGGTAAAAGCATTGGGTTAATTAATTTATTCTTTCTTTCTATTTTATGGTCTGATTAGATCATTTTACACAGCTAGTGTCACACCTGCAAAAATAAAAGGGTTTTTATGAAAACTCGTAAAGTGAGCTATGTATGTATGTGTATATATATTTTTTTGATACTTTAAAGGCATAGTTCACACACAAATGAAAATCAAACCGTCATCTGTTGTCCATTTGTACCACCAAAAAAAAAAAAACATTATAATCCATGCTGTCCATCTGCAATAGCAACCAGCATTCAACTTTTTGAATAGATGCAAAAAAATAGTCCCATATACAGTAGTTCCAAATGATGTTGTTTTGTTCAACAGATACAAAGACATTCAAACAGGTTTAAAACAAATGGAGGTTGAGTAAACGATGACAGAAGTTTCTCTGTTTAAAGGGATAGTTCCCCCAAAATTGAAAATTCTGTAATTTACTCACCCTTCACTTGCTCAAAACCTGTTTGTCTTTCTTGTATTGAACACAAAAGAAGCTATTTTTAAAACAAAAATGTCGGAAACCTGCAACCACTGACTTTCATAGTATTTGTTTATCCTACTATGGAAGTAAATGGTTACATGTTTTTAGCGTTAGTAAATTGTTATTTGTGGGTGAACTATGCCTTTAAGAGGTCTGGATAAAATTGTGGACGTTTACCATAGTTAGAAAAGTTCAGCATATCCAATTAGAGAGGGATAGTTTTTGTCCCTCCCTTCGTTCCTCCTATAAATATAAGTGTTTTGTGAGGCCGGTCGCCCGTTTGTGTGTCTGCTGCTGCTCAGGATGGCGACTCCTCTCACAGACCAGGAGAAGCGCAAGCAGATCAGCATCAGGGGGATCGTCGGAGTGGAGAATGTGGCCGAGCTGAAGAAAGGCTTCAACCGGCACCTGCACTTCACGCTCGTCAAGGACCGGAACGTCGCGACGCCGCGAGATTATTATTTCGCGCTGTCGCACACGGTGCGCGATCACCTGGTGGGCCGCTGGATCCGCACACAGCAGTTCTGCTATGAAACTGACCCGAAAGTGAGGACAGAGAAGTAGTCAGTCACTACTTAAAAATATGCAGTAGATATTTATTACTTTTTATCAATTTATAACCGTGTCCTTTCATTGAAATATGTTGACCATAATCCAATCGTGAAACTGATCTTGAACTGTTCTAAAGCCTTCTGTTGATTTATTTTTGTTTGGTTGCTGTTAATTATAATATAACCGGTTGTATTTAAATAGTGAGTCTGGTTTATACTGCTATTGTGATTTCCAGCACTGGAGAACTTCTAAAAATTGATGCAATGTTAAAACTTTTTTTTAAATTTATATTTTACTAATTGAGCTTTTAAAAGGGGAAAAAAATCTAAATAAAACAAAGATTTGACATTATCTCAATTTAAAATAATGTAGTCAATTAGAGCCTTTTTTGCATAAAATGTAAAAACGTTGCTATGTTAATATTAGGTTTTAAACCATAGAATACCAATGTTTTAACTTGGCATTTAATTAAACAAAATCTACACAGTCTACAATGCACAATTCTGGAAAACTCTCATTAGAAAGTTGTTTTTCCTCCTCCGTGTTACTCCTCCGTGTGCTTCAGCGTGTTTATTACCTCTCACTGGAGTTCTACATGGGTCGAACGCTCCAGAACACCATGATCAATCTGGGTCTGCAGAATGCCTGCGATGAGGCCATCTATCAGGTCAGAGAGCACAAAAACACTCATCTGTCTGTGTGTTTCCCTATCAGTCTGTAATCCTCTTGTTCTCCTTCCAGCTGGGCTTGGACATGGAGGATCTGGAGGAGATGGAAGAAGATGCTGGATTAGGCAATGGAGGCCTGGGCAGATTAGCAGGTCTCACTTTCTCTCTCTGAAATACACTGAACATATAATATCATGATACAAGTTATATTAAAATGTATTTGTGTGTGTGTGTGTGTGTGTGTGTGTGTGTGTGTGTGTGATCCACAGCATGTTTTCTGGACTCAATGGCGACTCTGGGTCTGGCTGCGTATGGATATGGGATACGATATGAATATGGAATATTCAACCAGAAAATTAAAGATGGCTGGCAGGTGAATAGGATGGCTGACCGAATTAGCCAGATTTCCTTAATATTTGTAAATGGTGATGATCTGATACTGTTATTTATAGTAATTCTGACCCATTATGCACAAATATATTTTTAAGGATACACCAAAAAACAGAAGAAATATATTTAAATAGTTTTAGTTACAAATAACTGAACTAATAATAATAAAAATAATAATAATTTAAGCACATTCCAAAATGCAACAAATTGCTTAAATGTATTGATAATAGAGATTTTTAAATATATTAGCACAAATACAGTTGAATTATTAGCCCCCCTGTATAATTATTATTATTATTATTATTTTATTATTATTATATGTTATTATAGATTTTTGAGTTACTTGGGTTTCACATAGTTCATATTGCATTTGCAAAAATGTGACCTAGTTTGCAGTGTCTGCATAAAAATCAATGCATATCGGCCAGGAGTCCATTGCGTTTGTGGTCAGTGGCCTGGTGCATGTGAGCTCGTCACACAGCTGATAATACTGGGCCAATGGGGATCTTGTGCCAGCAGTTGTAGCTTGATAAGAAAAAGCGGAAAGAGCTCAATTTATTTGCAGAAGCACAGTGATAATGCTCTGTTTGTGCAGCAGAAATGCTCATTTTAAAAATACACACACTTGAACTTTTACCTGCCCCAGATTTGAGTACTGTTCTGCAGTGTCCTCTTTTATGATTATTATTATTGTCATATGAAATACTGTTTGAATTACGAAAGCTCAATAGACATTTATGACCACTGTTTAGTCCACAGGTGTCAAAGCCTGTTCCTGGAGGGCCGGAGCTCTGCACAGTTTATGTTCCACAGCATTTTCAAGGGACACAATACAAATATCCACAAATCAGGATTCGAACTTGGGATGCTAATATTGCAGTTTTGCTATATGTCTGCACACTGACCACTAGGCTACGTCTCTAAATCTTTATCGGTATAGCTTTGATCTGAACTCTGCTGCTGTTTTACAATCAGAATTATTTTAAGAACAATGTCTTTATCGTTACTTACCGTGTTTTGTGTGAACGGACTGTTTACAACAGTCAAAATTCAAACTTAAAACAAGACGAAAAGCTTTGGAAGAGACATGTAGGCTAGTCCCACACATATGAGCTGTCTAAATACCTGACAAATGTCTTGGAAAAGCAAAATCTGAACAATATTTTTAGATAGACCCAGAAACTGTTACGCATGATGTTAGATTTAACACGTGACTTGTCTGTTAGGTTGAAGAGGCGGATGACTGGTTGAGGTATGGTAACCCGTGGGAAAAGGCCCGTCCTGAATTCATGCTGCCGGTGCATTTCTATGGCCGTGTGGAAGAAGAGGAAGGAAAGCAGCCAAAATGGGTCGACACACAGGTATCAGTGCAGTTGTACAAATAAATACACACTCACTAGATTGCATCATGTTGCTCTGTTCAGGTTTGTAATGCATGTTTGGGGTGTAGGTGGTTCTGGCCATGCCATATGACACGCCAATCCCTGGCTACATGAACAATACAGTGAACACGATGCGCCTGTGGTCTGCCCGCGCACCCAATGACTTCAACCTCAGAGATTGTGAGTCTTTTACTCAAACAGTTACAATTATGTTTTCATTATGCTTATGGCAGATGCTTTTATTCATTGTGTCCGGAAGGATTTCAGTACATTTTATTTGATGTCCTTAATGCACAGTAAAAAATGATTTAATAAAAAAATATATATAATTCAAATTATAGATAAAATTTGCAATAGAAAAATATCTGGAATAGGTTTTACAAGAAAATACAGTTTCAGTCTTCAATATGGTTTAATTCAATGTTACTTAATATTTGTAATTATTGATTGAATATAGTGTAGAATTATTTATAAAATATTTTATATATTTGATTAGTAATTTATGTCTGTGTAGTTTTAATTTAAATTTATTGAATTATTTAGGCAGCAGTAGAACAGTTACAAAAAAAACCACATACACACACAAATAGTATAAACCATAATCAATTGTTAAAATGTGCACTGTTCTAAATTGACAGTCTTTAAAATATTTTTAAATATAGTGATGGATGATACGAATTTCATATGAAGTATATGTTGAAGCTCATTCCATACATATGGAGCATATTTAGAGAATGCAGATTGACCTTTAATTCGATCATTTTAATTAATTTCTGTTTAATGTTCTAATATTCTTTTAATATTTTTAGTTTTTGTTGGTTTAAAGTAAAATGAATAAAATATTATTCAAAATAATACAATAATTATATGATAATGATTTTAAAAATATTAAAACTGATATTTATATTTTTTGTATTGTTTCATTTACAGTAACAACTATTTAAATTTTAGGATTTAATAACTATTCATCAAGATGTAATAACATAAATATAGTATATAAAATTAGGTTTGAATGAAATGTGTTTGAGCTGCATGCATAGATGAAATCAAGCCCTATTTATTTATTTATTTATTTATTTATTTTCTGATTTTAATTATTCCAGAAAAAATTGTTGTTGCTACTGTTATTTATACCAAATTATAATTTAAATATAATTAATCATTTAATTTAAAATGTATTTTTATACATTTATAATTATTTATTTATTTACAGTTAACGTGGGTGATTACATTCAGGCAGTTTTGGACCGTAACTTAGCAGAAAACATTTCCCGTGTGCTTTATCCAAATGACAATGTAAGTTACTTTTTTTTTTTTGTCTTGCCTTGGAGGTTTAAATGGATTTTATGTAACTAAACTGCATGAATCTCCATTAGTTATTGTGTGCTTGAAGATTTCAATTATCCAGTTGACTTTAACCTTGAACGTACTCTCTATTGCATCAATTTGTAGTTTTTTGATGTACTCTTTCTGTGATTTGTAGTTTTTTGAAGGAAAGGAGCTGCGTTTGAAGCAGGAATATTTTGTGGTGGCGGCGACTTTACAAGATGTGATTCGACGCTTTAAGACCTCGAAGAGGAACTGCTCTGGACCGTTGTCATTCGACAGCTTCCCTGATAAGGTCTGACTTTAATTCACATTCTGTAGACTCAACGCAACCATTTGACACTTCAAAGCATGTATTTAATTCTACATGCACTTCCCACCCACGCCAGTCACTACATTAGTGCTCCGCATAATGTGATGAACTCTAAAGGTCTGTGTGTGTGTGTGTGTTAGGTTGCCATCCAGCTGAATGATACTCATCCCGCTATGGCCATCCCTGAGTTGATGCGGATATTTGTGGACATTGAGAAGCTTGACTGGGACACAGTAAGATTTATAAATAATTCATGAAATACTCATTTAGGTATGTGTCACAGCACATAATAGGACAATGATGCAACATGCTGATCTGTTCATCATGCATTTGAAATGTTACAATTTACCATAAAAACGCACACAAAAAAAGGAAAAAGATCCACAAGTGTGTATCACTATTAATGTAATCTAAAACGTTTAATAAACTAATGAAAATATTTTCAATGATAGAAATGTCATTTTTATTATAAATAATTAATTCATCAATTTAATAAACATATCTTAATGTCTCTCTACAGTTACTGTAGTGTCATTGAATAAATCAATGTACTGCTGTTATTGTAAACTAAATCTAAAATCTGTAAAAATGATTAAGTGAAGTTTCCCAAATTAATTTCGAGAGGAGCATGTGATTAATTGTGGCTGTTCTCTCATCTGCAATCATTAATAAACCAATCAGATTCCAAACTCACAATAAATAGCCCGTCTCGCCTTATTCACTTAGAACTACCTAAGCTCTCGAGAACTACCTGATCTTGTACCCCCTTACATGCTCACTGACCAGGTGCGAGCCCTGGGCTCAATTATCTCCAAGCTCAGGGTTCTCTCCCGGGACAGCTTGCCAAACCTGCTATTATTATCAGGCAATATCTAATTGTGAAATCTTGAATTGAAACAAAATTGATTCATTAAAATATTAGAAGCTAGGAATTTTCCATGGCAGTTAGCTTGAATAAAATTTCAGTAAGCTGATCAAAAATGATGTTACATAAATGGAAAAACTTAAAAGATTATAAATTAGAGATTTAGTAAATAAATAAATGACAAAAGCATATTAAAAATGATGTAGAATAGTACATAGAACTACAATAACTTATTTTCAAACTCAGCAGCCTCTCAGCATAAGTCAAATTGAAATATTTTGGTTGTAAAAACACACCTTCGGTTACCAAACCTTGCAAATTGGTCAAGCAACGAGTAACCATAATAACAAACAAACATCCAAGGAAACAAAGGAAATACACAAAACAATTTACTGACTAAAAGTCCGCAAAGCAAAACTGAAACCAAACTGGTGCACTGTAAAAAGCAGTATCCTGTAATTGTTATCTTACCAAGCAATTTTTTAAAATTAATTTATTATTATTATTATTATTATTATTATTATTATTATTATTATTATT
>CAIGQW010000302.1:16055051-16078089 GCA_903798125.1 Danio choprae | reverse complement strand
TTATTATTATTATTATTATTATTATTATTATTATTATTATTATTATTATTATTATTATTTATTTTTTAATAACTTTAAGCATAAAATGAGAACTGTATGGGTATAAGTGAATCTATTTTGCTTAATTGAATGATGCAGATTTTTAACAGTACGCTAGCTTTGTGAAGGCAACATGATTCCTGAAAATAAGTTGCTCTGTGTGAGTGTCTAGGCCTGGGATATCACCAAGCGAACGTTTGCCTACACAAACCACACAGTTCTGCCAGAGGCTCTGGAACGCTGGCCAGTTGATCTGATGGAGAAACTCTTACCACGACATCTGCAGATCATATACAAGATCAACCTAATACACCTGAATGTGAGTGCACTTAATTGTCCAACTGAAGACAGCTCTAATGTTCCCAGTGTCAGCTTTAGTTTTACAATAGTGCTGTTTTTTACTTTATTTTGTCTTAAATAACAGCTATGTTAATAATGAATTTTTAATTATTTCACTTACTTTTCAAGTGCCTTAGGCTTCTGTTGTTTCTTTATGAATCTCTTATCCAAAGATCACCCCTTAATTACCCATATTTATCAGGTTTAGTTTGCTTTGACGCCAAAGTGTACATAAATCCACATACTGTACACAAGAAAACCTAGTAGACACCATAATTGTATGTATGTTTATTTATTTTTTGTGTTTGGCTGTGTGTTTGTGTATTTTCTTGTGTGTGTCTGCGTGTAGCATATAGCATCTCTGTTTCCAGAGGATATGGACCGAATCCGCAGGATGTCTCTGATCGAGGAGGGAGGAGGGAAGCGGGTGAACATGGCCCATCTTTGCATTGTGGGTTCACACAAAGTCAATGGAGTAGCAAAGATTCACTCTGATATCATCAAGAGAGATGTGTAAGACTCATTCTCTCACATAATAATATTTTACTGATGATTACTTTCTTAAGGCAAAACACACCAGGTAAAGTATTTGTGCAATGCCCTATTTTTAAAGTTACGAGAAAGCATTTTTAAAAGGCTTAAACTTTAGATTTATCTTGTACTATGTATTTTTTGTTGTTGATGTCTTATTATGAATGTATACATTATAGAAACGTGTCATTTTGCCATGAAACACCCATTGTTATAGCAATAAACTCTGACGAACTAAAAAATAACTAACTAATATTTATCACCATGTCTCCCAGCTGATTGATTGCATTTAGAATTGCAAACTTTTTTACATTACAAATGATCTAAAATGTTACATAACTTTAAATATGCAAATTAAGTATTATTTAATCAAATGTGCATACACTTCCTTCACAACATTAGATGAAATCAGGATGAAGACTGACCCCCCTATCCCCCCCCCCATAAGGATGTAAAAACAAGATGTATGGGGGGTCATCACTCTAACTAGTGAGACATAGTTTGTTCTGATCTGTATCTTAAATAATAATATTAAAAATTAAAATAATGAATAATATAAATATACATTTGACCACCCCTTTAATGGTTCATACTGTACCATTGTGAATATCTCTCCAATCTATATTGAATAGATGATCTGTGCCGGAAAATATTCATTCAACAGTCTGAAACCGGCAGATCGAGAGCACCGATAGACATCATAAGAGTACACAAGACACTTTTCTTGTAAAATAGATGTTTGTTTCTACATGTAGCCTTAAAGTAAATTAAATTAGATGCATAGTATACTATACATGCATACTATAGTCATTTCAGAAATTACTGTAGGTAACTAATCAGAGTATACTGTAGGTCAAAATACACTAAATATCCCACAAAACACTGAAAACTTTAATTCGTTTTATTAATAAATTAGATGTAATTTAAATAAATACATAAATTTGATTTACTCAGGCATGTATTACGCAAACTAACATTACCGAAAAAGTTGACACAAGTTTTGAAATAAATTTTGGGCACTTATTTTAAAAAGTACTGACAGGTGGATGTAAAAACGGTGCCTTTACTGTTAAAAGTGAACCTGACTATAATCTTTTAGGTTCCAGGATTTCAGTGAGCTGGAACCGGAGAAATTTCAGAATAAAACTAATGGCATCACACCACGACGCTGGCTGCTTCTCTGTAACCCAGGACTTGCTGATCTGATCGCCGAGGTCCAAACACACTCGCACATATGCATACTTTCATCTTTAGAACAAATTTCTTTTAGCATGTTTTTTATGTGTTTGTTTTTAGGCTATCGGTGAGGAGTATGTGAAAGATCTGACTCAGCTGCAGAAGCTGAATGATCTGGTTGATGACGAAGCCTTCATCCGAGATGTAGCCAAAGTCAAACAGGTCAGAAATTACATTTACGAATGGCTAATTCTTTATTTAATTTTTTAATAAGCAAAATATGCATATTAGTATCTTAAATGAATTGGTATAAATAAAATTATTATTATTTATTAATTTTTTTTTTAAAATAAGTTAATTAATTTTGCATTAATTTCTTTGCATGAACAGGACAACAAGCTGAAGTTTGCGCATTACTTAGAGAAGATCTACAAGGTGGACATAAATCCTGCCTCCATGTTTGATGTCCATGTGAAAAGAATCCACGAATACAAACGGCAGCTGCTCAACTGCCTTCACGTCATCACCATGTACAACCGTATGTACACTACACACACATAAAAACACACACATTTTAAAAAAAAATACTTTTTCCATGTGGAGACGTGAAATGAGAATTGTTAACATTTACTGTATTTAGCGTTTCTGATTTGTTTGTTTTTTTTCTCTCAAACACAAAGTAATATATGGAAAAAAATGTTTTAACTCTTTGACACACAGGCATCAAGAGCCACCCTACTAAACCATTTATACCCCGGACTGTGATCATTGGAGGAAAGGTAAAACAAACACACCCCGGGCATGTCAGATAGTAGAGAGCATTTGATTGGTCATGATTTGATGAGACACTGAAGTATGAGATGACGTGAAAAATTATTGATCTATTTAGGCGGAAGTGATAAACTGCAAGCTTTAGAGATTTACATCAGTTTTATATCTTTTAAATGCAAATGTTTTCACTGTTTTGGAGCACACCAGCTTATAGATATCATTGACTATAACATACTGATACTAACATCTGAAAAAAAAATCTAATTAATTTCAAGGGACCTTTAACTTTTAGCAAATGGCCACGGAATAAGTGAAATATTCAATGCCTTCTGGTGTTGTGCCAAGAAATGCACCCTGCCAAAAAAATTTTTGGACATCTCACCCAGCCCATTTCATAACTTTTGAACGGTAGTGTATGATTTATTACAGTATGTGTGTTCATGCAGGCTGCTCCTGGATATCACATGGCAAAGATGATCATTAAGCTGATCACTTCAGTCGCTGATGTGGTTAATAACGATCCTGTGATTGGACATAAACTGAAGGTCATTTTTCTGGAGAACTACAGAGTGTCACTGGCAGAGAAAGGTAATACTGATACTCCCAAAAAACACTGAATATGGTAATTTATACAGAAATATATACAGAATACAGAAATGTTCATATTGTCTGTGTTTTATGTGCAGTGATCCCAGCCACAGACCTGTCGGAGCAGATCTCCACTGCGGGTACAGAGGCGTCTGGAACCGGAAACATGAAATTCATGCTGAATGGAGCGCTCACTATTGGCACAATGGATGGTGCCAATGTGGAAATGGCAGAAGAAGCCGGAGAGGAAAACCTCTTCATCTTTGGCATGAGGGTGGATGATGTGGCAGAGCTGGATAAAGAAGGGTAGAGAATGAGACAGGAAATTAATGCTGAGTACATGTCAGTCTTTTAGCTTGTGTGAAGAAATTAATCATCTGTGTGTTTGTGTGTGTGTGTGCGCACGCAGCTATAATGCACTGCAATATTATGAGAAGCTTCCGGAGCTGAAACGAGCCATTAATCAGATTAAAAGTGGCTATTTTTCACCGAAACAGCCTGAGATGTTCAGCGACATCATCAACATGCTGTTTCAGCATGATCGGTAAAACAGATATGCATACATGCACGTTTTTTTTTTTTTTTTTAATTATTACATACTGTAACGCAATATCTTATCTCTCTAAAACTTTCCTCCAGGTTTAAGGTTTTTGCTGATTATGAGTCTTATGTGAAGTGTCAAGACCGAGTCAGCGCTCTGTATAAGGTGAACAGTACATCACACACATTATATCATATACACCAGATATTAATCATTGAAAGATTTAGCATTACTTTATTTGGCATTAGTTTTGTAAACACCTGTTTTGTGAAGCTTTGAAACCTTTGCTAATCTTTAGTTTTAAATTAGTAGTCTGGAGCCTGTGTCAAACTGTTTTATCATACTGATAATAATTTATATGATATAAATATCTAAAAAATAAAGAAATGGTATATTCTGGATTTGGTTTGTCTACCTTTCCACACAATATTTGTTTCTTAATTTGATTTGTTTCTATGAAATGTAATGCATTTTCAAAACATTTTGCTAATTAGTTTAAGGACCGTTTTAATTAATCAAAATGAACATTTTTAATTAAAATCATAATTTACTAGGATGGATGGATAGACAGACAGACAGACAGATAGACAGACAGAGAGATGGAACAATGGATGGATGGATGGATAGACATAGATAAATAGATGGATAGATAGACAGACAGAATGATAGATGGAACTAAAAGACAGACAGACAGAACGATAGATGGATGGATATAGATATACAGACAGACAGATAGATACAGACAGAACGATAGGCAGAATGATAGATAGATAGATGGAACATACAAAACAATAGACAGACAGGCGGAATGATATAGATGGATAGACAGAACTATAGATAGATAGATAGATAGACAGACAGACAGACAGATGGACGGATAGATTGTTTTGGATTTAGTTTGTCTACCTTTTCACATTATTTTTGTTTCTATTCATTAATCTGGTCTATCAAATGTAATGCATTTTCAAAAAAAATAAAAGCCAATTTGTTTAAGGATGGTTTTAATTATTCAAAATAAAAAAATGTAATAAATTAGTTAAAGAACAGTTTTAACTACCCAAAATGAAAAATCAAATCATAATTTAGTAGGCTCTCATGTCACTCCAGCCCCATATGAAATTTGTTCATCTTTGGAACATAAATGAAAAAAAAAAAGTAATCAAATGTTAGAGATTTCGGTCCTTCCAAGTGAATTCACCCCAAACTCTGATAATTGAATATTAAATGATTCAATGGCTCACTCAAAGATTTCACATTTCATTACTAGATAAATCAACATTTCTGTAGAGTCTCTTGAACCAAATTATTCAGTGATGAATCGATTGCAGTGGTATTTGTCTGTGTTGAACAGGATCCGAGAGAGTGGACTCGGGTGGTGATTAAGAACATTGCTGCGTCTGGAAAGTTCTCCAGCGACCGCACCATTACAGAATACGCCACTGAGATCTGGGGTGTGGAGCCCACTGACCTGAAGATTCCCCCACCAGGCGAACCTCGTGAAGCTCTGGAGGAAACCGCTCGATCCCTGCGCAAGACATGAACACAAGATCATCAGAACACCTCTTAGAGTAGTTATTATAACGCAAGATGAATTAAATCTCAGTATCAATTTGTTTCAAATGTTCATGCAGTACTCTCTAAATTTATGGGCTGTCCTGCGAAAAGCTCAAATAAATGTCTTCAAATGTTTAAAACAAGTCTTTCTTTAATGTTTGAATTTATTTGTATAGTATCAGTATAGTAAAAAAAAAAGCCATCTTAATCTTTTTTTTTTTTTTTTTTTTTTTTTTTTTTTTCCACCAACATCTGTATATAGTTGGTTGAAGAAATTACCCCTCCAAATGTGTAAAACCATGTTAACACTATTTTGAATGTAAAGAAACAGCATTTACATAAAACAATCATAAGAAAATTAAATGTCAGCCCTTTAATGAAAGAAAATGGCACAGGGGCAAGAAACGCCAGTAGTCGGTTCTGTTCAAAAGGAACAAAAATATATATGCATCTGGCTAATAAATAAATATATGTTACCAATCAAACATTTGGGGAAAGTAATTGGAAATAAAGTTGTTCTGCTATTCAACAATAAATTGATCAGAAGTGACAGTAAATATTGCTAGATAATACATTGCATTAAATATAAAATGTATTTTTTTAATTTAACAAACAATGTCTTCAACGCAATATCAGCATCACTAAAGCTTTTTGTGAATAAATAAATATTAAAATTGCTTAAAAAAACAAAACTATCTACATTTAACATTTGATCAAATGAATCTAGGCCTGATGAGCATATATAAATAGCCTATTTATAATATTCCTATTACTATTAATATTTAAACTGCAGTATAAATTGTATCGTTGCTTTAACAGTGCTGCACTCCAGATTAGCCAATACAAGTCCTGAACAGTGTTGGGGAAAGTTACTTTGGAAAGTAATGCATTACAATATGGAGTTACTCTCCTAAAAAGTAACTTGCATTACTTAGTTACTTTTTATGGTAAGTAATGTGTTACGTTACTTTTGAGCTACTTTTGTGTTACTTTTTCTGACCTTGCTGA
The DNA here is from genome assembly GCA_903798125.1 of Danio choprae. Lineage (NCBI taxonomy): Eukaryota > Metazoa > Chordata > Actinopteri > Cypriniformes > Danionidae > Danio > Danio choprae. The sequence continues at coordinate 16,071,542 of CAIGQW010000302.1, read as the reverse complement.
GGCTTGATCTCTTTCAGAAATAGCAGGTGGGGGTTCTTCTTTTATTTTAAATGGAGGAGCTCTGCAATTAACAACACGCTGTTTAACCTACACCTTTATTTACCTTTAAAAACACATTGAAAAACGAATAATGTAGGATACATCTTCTGAGAGCTTCCTGAGCCCAGAGCTCCACATGCCGTGTATACAGATTCATGAAGGTTTAAAGCAATGTGTTTGCTGCTTTTGTGCCTTTTGTCTTATTAGTAAAGTACAAACCATTTTCAAGTACAATTCCTTTTCTTCCGTGTGTTCAAAATAATGAATGCATTCTCTAATCTCAATTTTAATTCAGCAATTTACTTATTAAAAGCTAATTAGTTAAAACAGTAACTCAAATATTATTATTTATTTTTTTTAAAGTAATGTGTTACTTTACTCGTTACTTAGAAAAGTAATGTTATTACGTTACTCTCGTTACTTGTAATGCGTTACACTTGTCCTGAATTCAACAATGAAATTGAGAAAGAAGAAAGGAGACCGCACTAACTCAACAGGTGTGTGTAGTTCCACCACTGTCCTACAAGAGGCGCTATTGAGCACGGTGTTTCTGCTCGTCTCCTCCTCTTCCTCCTGCAGGGCCTTTCAAAATCTCCCTGACCGGCCCACTTAGAACAGACAATGTAGCAGACTGACCCGAGCAGTCCTCCTCAGCTCAGAAAGGCACATTCACAGCTTTAGCTACGGCTGTGGTACAAACGCACACAGAGCGGTTGATTTTGAGCACGAGCTCCGAATCAAACTAATGGACTTATAGCCGAATAACGGAGAGCGAGCGCGCGCGTCTGTGACACCGCCGGTAGGTTATGATGATTTTAACTTTTGACTTTATCACACACAACACAAATCACACTTGTAATAAATTAATGCATTCTTTCATTAACACGCTTGAGTCCTGCTTGTGGTTTGAGTTGAGTTTGTGTCGTGATTCATTCGTGACTGACAATGTGGAAGTTCAGAACTTTGCTTTTTCTCCATGTAAAGATTGTTTGTTGTTTTGAACACTAAACAATATGGAAGAAAATGTGTATACACGAAGTTTTAGTTTATGTTGTGAAGCACTGACTCTGAAATTAGTGAGTATTTCGCGTGTTTAATTGAGGGTTTGTGTGTTTAATGTTGCTGTGTGTGTGTGTGTGTGTGTGTGTGTTCATGTTGCTAAGAGTCAGTGTTATGGACCGATGACCTCGATCATCTGAGATTGCAGAACTGCAGCTTTGTGCTGCTGAGGGAAGTTGGTTTGGTTTTCAACAGGTTGTGATTTTGATTTATAATGACTTTATTTGTTTAAAAGCCTTGCAATACTATATGGAAAGAGAGTAAGTCACCAAAGTGATGGAATGAATGTTCTGTGTGTCTCTGAATCAAACCATCTGTTTATTTAAATGTGCGCGTGCGTGCGTGCGTGTGTGTGTGTGTGTGTGTGTGTGTGTGTGTGTGTGTGTGTCCTTGTCTGTCTTTGTGTCTGTGTCTCTCTGCTGGACACTTGTATGATGCTGAAATCTGATTTCTGAAATGTTTTTACTGAATAACTGAAATGTGGATGATTCTTTGAGTGTGTTAGCTGAGCAAATATGGCAATTTGTAATGCAATAAAATGGGATTATATGCATGCATCAAAACAATGTGTGACGCAAAAAATATTGTTTGTCAGACATCTCTCCATGATTTACAGAAATATTGTTTCAATTCAAGTGTTGCAAAAATGTATAACAATTTGTCTGGCATAATTAGACTAAAACCCATTAGGATAATATGAAGATGCATAAAGATTACAGTAGAGCCTCAAAGATTAATTAATTAATTGTCATTTTAAATCTATATACAGTGCTCAGCATATGAGTTCATCCCTCACAAATCTATCTTTTAAATTCATATTTTTAATAGGAAGCTATACAATATTATATTTGTGCATATACATTAGTTTAGTCAGTACTGAAGCCAAATCTGGAGCTTATCTAACAAAATAACTTACCATAACGGTCCAAAAACTAGTACACCCAAATTTAGATATTTATTAAAATATCTAAAATTCAAAAAAATATTAAATTCAAATTTAAAAAGAGGAAAAATCAAAAGAAGCAAAACAATTGAAAAATTTTGTTGTGAATGAGATTTTGTAGGTTGCAATATTTTGCATGAATATAATTGTACTCTCTTTCAATTTGTAAATGTTTGGTGACTAAAATATTATTTTAATAAATATATCTGTTTTGTTTAAATGCACCAAAGTATTGTGGGGTTTACTCAATTATGCTGAGCACTGTACATGCCACTATCCTTTAAACAACCAACTTCTACTCATTTGTCATCAAGATGTTGGTAATAAGTGTAAAATATAATCCAATTTTGTATGATCATAAGTGTTTTAATTAGTACAGGTCAGAATATGTATGTTTAATTGTTACATTGACAATGGAACATTATTTGACACATAATTTGACATTCTATTTCCATTTATTACATTATGTATGTATGTGTATATATAAATTAGTAGCGCTATAGGACCTGTTGCTATCAGAAAAACATGTCAGTTTGTGTTGCCTACAAAGCAGATTTGACACAAATTATTAATATCAATATTAATATTATGTTGTAAAAAGTATTTTAGAACCGTGATTGTATTTTCAGCTGGGCATTCACTATATTCTGAACTTCTGCATTATTTGCATGGTAATATAAAAGCTGGACAGTATATATCATGCTGCAGTACGATTTGTGGCGAATGCGTCTTCAGATACTGTATCCATCAATGTATTTTGTACAAAATGGTTGGATGGTTTTCCCTGCACCAAAGGAGAAAAATACATATGCTTCTATTCACCTCTAGGGCATTATTGGGTAAATTGCCGTCTTATATCTGTAACCTTTTATCATCTTAATAGGAAATTCCTGCTAAAATAAAATATTAAAAAAAATATAATAATAATATATAAAAAAAAACATTTACAGATGGCATAAAAAATAACCATAAAAACAAAATATCAAAAAGAGGAATTTTATTCTTAATCTGAATACAGCAGGTTATAATAAATTATACATCACTATCAAATGATTATCAACAACAAAAGAATGGAAAAGACAAAGAAAGTAAAACACGTGATTACCTTTTGTACATCTGCTTTTGTATTAAATATTAATATGTTAATAAAAATGAGAAAAAGATTTGTATTGTTGATGTACTACAGTTTATGTGGTTATATAAAAGTAAAAAATAATAATCAGCTCCACTTATTACCTTGTCCATCAGTGTGAGTGACTCTGAATCCATTCTCCATGAATGGAGAAACACCTGGCCACTCAGACGTCCTTGTAAGGGGCCGCTGATGATGTCATGGACAAGGAGCAGATGGACCAAACCCATCCCCATTTTAATATATATGTGCGTGCGTGCGTGAGCATCATCCACCAAAAGAATAATACTAAATGAAGGCACACAATTATATGCTTGTGAGTCTTTCAGAGGTGTGAGGGCACCTTGGGAGAAAAGACACCTGCGGCTCCGTGTGTGTGTGTTTGATCGTGTATTCATTATAACTTGTGTGTCCTCCTGACGTTGGCCTTGTCATTTGTTCATCGCTCTGCTTTTAGCCCACAGATCTCTTCTATTCCTGAGCGGATGGACTGTGTGTCAGAAATAGTGCAGCGATCTGAATGTGCCCCAAGCTTAAATGTCCACTTTTGAATCTTAATGTACATATGTTCAGTAGCTGCGGGTGTGAATCAAATCATAAGGAAAATATTCATCATTTTATTTAATAGTAGTTTGTTTGTATGGTATGTTGGCAGATTTATTTGTTAATTGTCAAGTCGTGGGGATGACTAGAAAACACTAGGGAAATCAATTAAATGGCTGATAACTGATGGATTAATGAGACAGTTAAAATGAATTGCAAAAATACAGAAAAGTAAAACAACTAAGGTTGTAGCTAGTGATTATTTTATTAATTGATTAATCTACCACTTTAATCTACCTGATTAATCGGATTGATTTATTTTTTATATATATATAAAAAGGTTCGAATAATATATTTAGATTTTAGCTATTTATGTAATATATGTGTTTAATGTGTATACATAAAACCTAAATATTTTAAAAGTGTTTTGTAATGCTCTATTAGGTAAAAAGTGCTCCAACAAATAAAAAGAACATTTCTAATAATGTAAAAATGACTACAGATATTTTACCAATATTTTTAATAATAAAATAAAAGATTTTTAATTCAGAATACTAATACTTGATGTAATGAAAATCTTAGAGATGCTAAAAGATTTTTTTAAGTCTTTATCTGACAGAAGGACTGAGTAGACCATATCAATGGTTAATTAAATGTCAGGATGTTTCTAAAAGCTGTTATGAAAGCTGTAGTCCTTTAATGGCTGACAGCCAATACAATCTCCTGTATGTGAAGTGACCTGCAAGCGTGTGTGTGTCTTTGTGTGTTTAGCACTTGTGCTTGAGCTCGTCGTTGCTCTTCATTGTCCATTATTGGGTTTTTCTGCTTTCTGATGGATGTTTCTGCATCCTTGTGTTTTGGACAGCAGGTCATTGGAGTTATTGTGAGTGTGAAGGTGAACTTTCTGCCTTTATTAGACAAATGTGGATAAATGTAATAGTGTTTGTTTGTGTGTGTGTGTGTGTGTGTGTGTGTGTGTGTCTGTAGGAAAGGCTGATGGATGGAGCGAGGGACCAGTATGAGGAACGACTGAAAGAGGTGTTTGAGAGTTTCGATGGGAGCGGTTTGGGCTCTTTGAGTTCTGAAGAACTGAGTGATCTCTGTCAGGCCCTTCAGCTGGAGGAAAACACACTTAACACTCTCTTACACACACTGCTGGATGACCACATCACTGCTCGGGTAAGACTTTAAAAAAAAATTTATTTTAATACTTTTCTTTTTTTTTTTTAAATTAAATTAAAAAATTGCTATTATTTTTTTATTTTAAAAAAAAATAATAAAATTTTATTTTGTATTCCATTTTATATAAATGTAATATATGATGTAGTTTGTCATTTTAATTTTATTCACATTTTACTGTAGTGTAATGTATAACAATATAAGGCTAAATTTACTGCTTGGGTGAAATACCTTTATTTTATTTAGTGTCATCTTATATTGTACTATTGTAGTGTTATTTTTTAATTATTATTATTATTATTATTATTATTATTATTATTATTATTATTGAATTATTTTAGTATTGTCTTTTAAACGCGTTAAAACACGTTAACAATTTTATACAAAACATTTATTTTAAAAAAACAATAAATATGTATGTATGTATGTATGTATGTATGTATGTATGTATGTATGTATGTATGTGTGTGTATATATGCATTTATTGCTACTTTTTTGATTTTGCAGGTTGATTTTGAACAGTTTAAGGATGCGCTGATCCTTGTTTTATCAAGCACAAACACAAATGATCAAGAGGAGTGTCTTAAACAACCAGGTAAAGATAATATCAATGTAGCATAATAATAGTATCTGCTTAGAAATGGAAACTTTGCAGGTTTATATATCATTGCAGTTGCATCACTGATTGCCAAACATTTTGTGCAACCCAGTATTATGTCAAATAAGTGGTTTGCTGCTACTGTCATAAAATGGGATTATTAGTATTTTTACTAGGCTATATATTTCTTTGTCATTAAATGCATCTAGATATTGGTATTAGTGTTGACTACTCAAATACAATTACTAAGCAATCATTATGTAACATGATAAAATGAATATTTAATATAGCCTGTTTAAGTATTTTGCCCTGTTTATATTGCAGACTTGTAACTATTGTACTATTTACCATCATGTTCTAATATGCGTTTTGTTCATTTACTGTAATTGACTGTATATAGAGACACAGGAGGGTGACTTTACTGCAGGTTGTGATCAAACGGCATTTAGAAATCCTGATGTAACTGAGAAAGTATTAAAAGCCAGTCAGCGGAACTCAGGGAGGAGGTGAGGGTAAATCTGGATTAAGGAGGGATTACTCCGAGAACAGAGAGAGTAAATGAAGATACTATCTTAAAAAAAAGCTCTTCTCTAATTATGACTTCTTTAATATATCTCACAGTTCATGATGCTATCCTGGGCATTGATATGTGGCTGCTATGATGTGCCATAAGTGTGTATGGTTGCTGAGTGGCCTTGACTTTTTGATATTTGACTCTAGATGTGCCACAGGGTCATTCTTCAATCTCAAGTTATGACAAAACTGTAAATCTGATTGTTTAGAAATGCGATAGACCACCTCAGCTTAACAAGCCACATAATCAGAGTTATCGTTCATGTCTAAAATGGGAAGTTTAGTTAGTCTTTTGGCTTTTAGGATTAATGTGTTAGTCTTTAAGGGATCAAATGAAAATTGTCATCATTTACTGAACCTCCAGTTGTGTCAAACCTTTTGTATGTTGGAAACCTGTGACCATTGACTTCCATAGTATTTTTTCCTACTATGGATGTCAATGGCTACCGGTTACCAACATACTTCAATATATATAATATATATTTGTGTTCAAAAGAAGGAAGAAACCATTTGAGGGTGAGTAAATTTTCATTTTTGGGCAAACTATTGCTTTAAGGTTTTCTGTATGTGCTATATAGCAATGTCAAAATTTGCATTTAGGAGATCTATGCATTTTAAAAGTTAATCATTTGCTTATGCCAGTATGAACCAAAACGTATAATGGTATCACTCTGCACGCCAACAACACATGAGATGTTCTATCCTATCAAATGCTCTCTAGAATCTGACACGTCCCTCTCCCTATTTTATAAAACAGATGCTAAAGATGCCACTGAATATGTTCAGTTGTTCACTGTTTTCTATAAATGACTCAAAATCTATCAATAAAAGGAAATTTAAATTGTCTATGAAAGCTTTTTATGCAAAATTGAGCCCTTTTAGATTTTACTGTGAGGAAATGCATCTATATTTTTGTATGAATATTAAATAAAAGTCATTTGTCTCTGTCCTAGATTCTCCAGAAGTCCAGCCACGCTTTGTAAAGGGCAGTAAACGTTACGGCAGGCGCTCTGCTCCAGAGTTCATTCACACACACACCGATTCAAATACACAGGCTGAAGATGAGGAGGAGAAGGATGAAGATGCTCAAGAGAGCGATGACAGGACTGTACCCCGGAAGCGAGAGGTAAAAAATGCATGAAAAACAGTGATGAAGGCTGTGCCGCATTCTTCTCATTCAGAGTCCCTTGTATCTGAACGCACAGATAATGCTGAAGGTTATAGTTGAGACTCTCCTTCAGAAACAATCCAGATTATTTCAGCTGCAAAGTCTCCTTCACCAGATTGAGCAGAAACACTCCGGCTATGTTTACACTTGTGCAGTTTAATTTAATCACAACCTTTTAAGATGAAAACTATCATCTTACATCCCCATATGCACTGCATGACTGAAAACGCATGACAATGTAAAAGTAGCTATAAAATTATAGTACAAAATTGTAGCATGTATAACAAATTTTGGCAGCGCAGTGGGTAGCGCTGTCACCTCACAGCAAGAAGGTTACTGGTTCGAGCCTCGGCTGGGTCAGTTGGCATTTCTATGTAGAGTTTGCATGTTCTCACTGTGTTCGTGTGGGTTTCCTCCGGGTGCTCCGGTTTCCCCCACAAGTCCAAAGACGTGCTATAGGTGAATTGGGTAAGCAAAATTGTCCGAAGTGTATGTGTGTGAATGAGTGTGTATGGGTGTTTCCCAGTGATGGGTTGCAGCTGGAAGGGCATCCACTGTGTAAAACATATGCTGGATGAGTTGTCGGTTCATTCCGCTGTGGCAACCCCAGATTAATTAAAGGGACTAAGCCGAAAAGATAATGAATGAATGAATGAATAACAAATTTTACCCATTATGTTCCTTTTTACAAGATATAAAATAAGTTTCTGATGTCCCTAGAGTGTGTATGTGAAGTTCCAGCTCAAAATAACACAGAAATATTGAGTTATAATGCTTTAAAACTCCCCTTTTTAGGCTTTGATCCAAATTGTGCCATTTTGATGACTGTCGCTTTAAATTCAAATGAGATTGTGCTCTTTACAAAAGAGGGTGGAGCTACAAACGCCTGTGCATCAGCATAGTGGCAGATTCAAAAACAGGACTAACGTTATCTCTGTGAAAAACTGAAAATGTCAAAATAAGTGTCTTAGAAGAAGGAAGTCTATTGAGACTACGGTGTCTGTTGAGACTACAGGGCTGTCTATGCTAATGAGGGAGAGATCATCACTAATATGCGGGGCTTTCCCCCTTTGATGACATGTACAGAGGAAGAATGTCAATCAAAGTGTTTCTGCAGACTGATAATATAAAGTGTAATTTAAAAAATTTGAATTAATTAATTTGTACCTTTTAGAGGCTGGTTACACTCGCACACATAACTGTGATTAAACCTCTTATACAAGTGATTTTTGCGTAATAGGTCCCCTTATAATTTTCCCTAATAAAGCGCAAATTATAATTGTATTCATTATTATTTGTATTAAATTGCATTGAGAAAAAAATATAAGTAACTAAATATTTATAGTACGAAGCTATTAAATAAGATGTGAATTATAATATTATTCATTATTAACAATATATTGCATGATTTGCTTTTAAAGCAGAGAAAGTTGGCCCGTGCTAACCTTTGATTTGGCCCACCATCCCATTTGAGAAGAGGGGGAGAATGGGCGATTTACCTTTCACAGAGATCATCATTTCGAAATTTAACGTAACATTTTTGTTTTGTAAATAAATCAGATATTTTTTTTTTAAATGTAAATACTGTCACTCGATGGATAGAGGGCAATGCACATGAAATCGGCGAGCAAATCAAGGCAAAAGCAGGTGCAGCTTAGTGCACTCAGCATTGAACTCTATTGTGTTATTAATGGGATTGTTTATGTTTTTACCCTAATAAGTGCATTATAATTTTTTTTTATATACTGCATTAGTTAATATAATTAGCCCATCATAATAAAAAGATTGGGCACCCCTGCTTCAAAGGATAAAAAGACATATTTTAGTTTGCAGAAAATACTTACATTTTCATCAAATAAGTTATAGTGGCATTTGGTGTAAATAACACAGTTAAAACAGTTGTTGTTGTTTTTATAATATTTTACTTATTTTCACTAAATGTCACAGTGAAAATGTTTATTTTTTGTACTTCTTTCATGTTCTAATATCCAGGTAAATGTAATTTGGCAGCACAGACTGTCCAATTAAACACTTAAATTGCACAGTGTAACTTTTTTTTTTGTGTGTGTTTGACCGCAGTGCTATGAAATATAGTGTGCATGCAATAGGTTGTGTCACACACAGAGATGTTGTCACTGTTACATTTGAGAAAGACTATCAGGATAGAAAATGCAATCATCCAGAAGAGCCAATCAGGGAGTGAATGCGTGCAGAACTTTTCAGAAGTCTTTGTTTTGCTACATCTACACAGAAACGCATTTCTTTTTTTCTTTTTTTATGGTGTTTTCAAAAGTCTTAGTTTTCAGTGGTCAAAAACTCTGTATTATTATGGATCCTTGACATAACTGCAGCAAATGTTATACACGGTAAAATGAAAACACACTAGTGTAAACATAGCCTCAGTCTGCGTGTGTGTTTTGGCCTCTGCTCTGACAGCAGTTCAGCATGTCACTGAGTTCATGAGACTTCAGCTTTTCTCTGAAGACACATGCCTGGCTTTAAAACACACAAACTATCAGGCAATGACGTCCTGCGACAAAAAGATTTTTATCAAATTCATTCAGGCTTGAGTTTTTGTGAGCTTTTGTTTGTGTGACTGGCCACACTCTCCAGCAGGTGCACATTAACACACATGGCTGCGCGGAGTTCTGTCTGATGGGCCGATGTGTGAACAATCCTCTGGTCCTGCAGCAGCAGATGTGTGTTTGGAGGGGGGGAGGATCTCTGTTGATGAACAATGACCCCTTCCCAGCCATTGAATTCCACTGCACATATTCTCCATCTGCTCCCTGCACCCCCAAAAATTCACTATTTGAACACGCGCACACAATGATCTTGGCCAAACAATAGAGAAGGACCTGATTGAGTGGCTTTTTAGTTTCACACAACCTGTGGCTAGTTTTGCATTCAAGCAAGTAGGTTTGGTATATCAAAGGGATGGACATGGATTCTGTCACTTATCTATTTAATGTTTCTTTTATTACAGTTTTTTTAACTAAGGTTATTATTTTATATTTATTTAATTGTTTATTATATACAAGTTGCCAATGTTTTTTATTTTATTCAATTTTGTATACGTTGGTATTAGAGCTGCACAATATATAGTTTCAGCATCGATATTCCAATGTAAACATTCGCAATAGTCACATCGCAAGTATATGCAATGTTGAGTCTGGATTATAATTTATTATTTCGCAAGTGTTTTTTGAGACCTGTGACTGTGTGAGGGTTTTAAAAGCATTCAGGAATAAAAAATTGTACCGTTTTTTTTTTTTTTATTTATTGAATTGTTTTTATAAAAAGAAGATGCAGTATTTTACATTTTGATTTTAATTACTGTATACCTGCATACAAGTTGACTCCTCGGAAAACAATAAACCGCTTTATTTTATTTTTTATTTTTTTGCCTTTATTTTAACAAAACAAAACAACAGAACAATAACAACAGATTACAACCAACAAATTTCTCACCATCACAGCATCATCACAGCACATAATGAAGATCAAAAAAGAAGACAAATAAAAACACACAAAGTAATAATAATAATAATAATAGAATACATAAATTAACCAAGGCTTATGGTGATCTAAGGTTTTGCAAAAAAGTACTTAAGATCCTGGGACCCACATCCTCAAGGAAAGGAGTCCAGATCTGATAAAAAGTATACGTTTTTGCCCTTGACCAGTGGGTAATATATTCTAATGACATAAGATCATAAGCCATTCTGATACTGTTAAGAAATATACTCTTATGGACAGCTTAGGTAAGAAAATTAAACAACTTCCTGTTTCCCTTATTTAATAAAGCAGTTTAGCTGATAATAAATTGCAATTTTTTTTAATTCTTTATTGAATTTATCTATGGTTGTAGGTTGTTTATTATATTTTGTGCAATCATCCCAATCAATCTAAAATGCTAAATTCTTTTAAAATAGTTATTCACCTCATCTAAGTGTAATTGTATTCATATCACAATCACTATATTGCGAATTCCAGTATGATGATAATAGTTGTGCTTCATAATATTTTTGTCATTTTTTTGTTTTTTTAGATATAAAGTTCCAAAGGAGGAACTTTTTGCTATGAAGTTAGCAAGTGAAGCTGATATGGCATTAAATAAAAGTCAATAAATGATTGTTGGTGAAGAAATGAAAAATCTAACCATATAGAAAATGTTTCATGTATTACTTTAAATACATAAAACATTTCGCCATTTCATGCATACATTTTTTTCGCCATACAAACATACATTTCGCCATTGTTGCCACTGGCCTGCTCGGATTGGGACTTGTTGAGCTGCGCTTCGGTGGATTTGCTCTTCAGTGTTTGAACTTTTAGCAGTGAAACTTAAACCACACTGAACTGAACTAAACTGAACTAAACTCTGAAATCTGGACTTTACTAGAACATGTTAAGCTGCATTGACACAATCTACATTGTAAAAAGCGCTATATAAATAAACTTGAATTGAATTGAAATACTTGGGCAATTATTTGAGGCATTAAAAAAAAAAAAAGATTCTTTTACAGCCAAATTGCGTAACTTATTCATTAACACCCTTTATAAAGTGTGGTCTCAGCTCATACCATTAATCCTCTACAGCTTAAGTTCTCCTCTGTTGATATCTGCTGTCTCATTGCTCAGTTCTGCCCCCTTCTGGAACTAAAATCATCAGAAACGTTCATCTATACATTTTATTTTTACTTTGCTTACAGCGCTGGAATGCTGACATGAGCATTTCTGAGGAGTTTGAAGCAGAGGGTGAGTTCATACTTCAGATAATACAAACCTCTCTCCGTATGCTAGAGTTTACACTGGTGTGTCTGAGCATGTGTGTGTCTGTGTGTGTTCAGGTCAGCTGCACCTCTGGAACCCTGATGAACCCACAACACCACGGGGCAATGCAGTGGGGCTCTGTGACCTGGAGGAGCGTCTGCAGAATGCCTGCCTTCAGCTCTCTCTGCCAGTGAATGGCATGGCCACACTCACACAGCTGCACGCGCTCTGCCAACACATTGGCATTGAGGTATTTACATTATCACAACCTGAGAGACACTGTAGGTCAGGGGTGTCCAAACTCTGTCCTGGAGGGCCAGTGTCCTGCATAGCTTAGCTTCAACTTTCCTCAATACACCTATCAGGACGTTATTAGAAAGCCTAGTAAGTGATTGATTAGCTAGCCCAGGTGTGTCTGATTGGGGTTTGAACTAAACTATGCAGGACACTGGCCCTCCAGGACTGAGTTTGGACACCCCCCACTGTATATAAAAACAATGGTTATTTTATTTTTATACACTGGTAAATTTTGAGATTTGGCTCTTCGTAAGACTAGTGAAAGAAAACATTCAAAATACACTTGAATATATGTTTTTTTTATCTTTATCTATTTGCATTTGTAAATTTTTATATATTTTTAAAATACAATAGATATCTTTTGAAAGCCACTTTTTTATTTGACAGGCAAAACTCTCCACCTCTGTAGCATCCCACAAAGCAATTTTGTTTTTAAATAAACATCTAATTTATACATCTAAATATTGACGTTTTGGCTAAAACAAGGCTAAATTTGGGCTGTCAGTGAAAATCTAATACATGTCTAAGAATAGGGTGACTAGTTAAAACAAGACTAGTCATCCATTAGACCGATTAGACAGGAATAAATGACTACACATGTAAAGTCTATGTATATCATAATTATTCTTATTTTGGGATATTCATAGGCGTATTTTAGATCACTGACAGCCCAATTATAGCCGTGTTTTAGCCAATACGTCTATGTTTAGACATCTATTAGATATCTTTGATATATTGATATACTAAAAATGCTTACTGGGATAAATTAAACTCTAGAGTTTTATTCCTTTCTACATTTTTTTTTTTAAATTAATTAATTTAATTTATTATTTAATAATTTATTTATTCATTTAATTATTTATTTACTTAATTTATGTATTTAATTATTTGTGTACTTATTATTTACTTAATTGTTTATTTATTTATTTTAAATATTTTTTTTCAAAACGGTGTGTGTGTGTGTGTGTGTGTGTGTGTGTGTGTGTGTGTGTGTGTGTGTGTGTGTGTGTGTGTGTGTTTGTTTGTTTGTTTGTTTGTTTGTGTGTGTGAGAGAGAGACTGTTGACAGTATTGTTCATGGAGTGATAAAAGTGACTTAAAGGGTTAGTTTACCCAAAAATTTTGCTATAAATTACTCACCCTCATGTTGTTCCATTCCACTGAAACCTTTATTCATCTTAGACTTTCAAAGTCCAAAAAAAGCAACAAAAACTGTCAAATTGCCCACGTGTCTTCAGTGGTTAAATCAATATGATATGCCTTCAACTGACAGTGAAGAGTAGAAACTGTTTTTGTGTTTTGCGCACTCAATAGTATTCTCGTAGCTTCATAACATTACAATTAAACCACTGAAGACACATGGACAGTTTTGAGTACCTTTTAGACTTTGAATGTTGTATAAGTAATGATAACTTTCAATGGCAAAGTGTAGTTCTAATGGGGTAAGCTTTTGTTTTTGTTTTCCAGACCACAAAAGGAGAAATGTGTTTTTTATAAATGTTCTGTTTCCACTCGTCCATTTATTATTTTTATTTTGTCTATAGTGGTTGTGTACCATATTAACAGGAGGTTTTTGTGTGTGTTTGAATCCTCCAAGGTGGGTGAGGATGTACTACAGTGTGCTGATGAAAGCCTAATGGATGTGCAGGAGTTCATCTCATGCTTAATAAACCACAGCAAACCACCCACACCATCAGCATCTACACCCTACAGACAATTAAAGAGAATCCACTCCACTCAGGTACTGCACTAAAATAAGTTGTGCAAATTATATCTGCCTAAATATAATACTTTAATCTCTTTTCTTTTTTTGTCTTCTTCAAGTTTGATGAGTCGGGCCGTAGGATCTCATGCGCTTTAAGCAGCACAATCGCTCTACGGGTGTTTTCAGATTTGGATGATGGATCTGGACACGCTCCTGTGGAAACTCTGCTTTACAGGTGGATGGAGGAGGGAGTAGACAACAGCTCGGAGATCCTGCAGGTAAAGCACATTGGTATTTTAGATGTTTTTATGGCTGGTTATTACAGGATGTTTGTAATAAGCTTTTGCGTGTGTGTGTAGGCTCTGGATTTTAATCTGGAAGGTAAAGTGAATCTGTCGGAGCTCACGATTGCTCTAGAGAACGAGCTGCTGAGCACTAAGAACTCAATCCACCAGGCGGCGCTAGTGAGCTTCAAGGCAGAAATCAGACATCTGCTGTGAGTCCATGTCTTTCTAGCTCAGTTCAGATTGTGTGATTCATAATAATAACTTTATTATCATCTGAATAATTCATTTCATCAAACTCTACCCAGAACTCTTCGCATCACATTAAATCACTTAAATCACAGTTTGTCACATTTACTCTGCCTCTTCAGTGGTTCTCAGATTCAGCAAGGCCACAAGATGTCTTAAAATGAATTAAAATAAAACATGTTTTTTAAAAAACTTAAATTTGCTAGAAAGCTACATGTAAATCAGAGTTTTTTCGAGGCAGCCACCTCCATCAAATGTTGCGTCAACTTGTTGTCACCTTTAGACATAAATCAGGCTGAAAAGACACGGCTAAAAAAAAAAAGTCCCTGCTACCAACAGACCTGCAACTGATGCTCAAGCACAGGTCACTGATCAAGCACTGGTCATGTATTAAATATCATTTAATGCTTTTTTTTTTTCTTTTTTTCTTTTTAAATCAGATAATGTATTATATTGATAAGGTCACAAGAATAATGCAAAATGTGTTTGTTTCAAGTAGCAAAATTTTCATGATTGAGATACCACCACCTCATTTCTAGCCAGGAAAAACCCTGTTCAAATTAGATTAGATTCAGTACATACGATATGCAGTTTAGGTCTAACCAGGAGTGCAATAGCAGCAAGTGCAGGATATAGGTATAAGTTATAAAGTGCAATTATAGAAAACTATGGGTAATATTTACAGATGGATGTACTATTAACATAATATACAAGTTGTATTACCACTGATCAGAGATCTACAAATAGATGAACATACTGTACAGGTTGCTTTTAATAATCAGGGATATGCAAATAGATTTGAATATAATATTCAGGTTATACGCTATAAACAAGAATTACAAATAATATATATGTTTGTATGTATATCATACATTTTCAAATCTATGTGTGCAAAAAGAAAATGCGTTTAATATTAGTTTATTTCATTTTGTTTGCTGAATAACTATATTTTTATGTAAAAATGAGGATTTCCAATGTCTTAAAAAACTTTGGACTTAATAAGGGAATATTAAGTGCCATTTAAGCCTGGAATAGTATTTTAGAAGTCATGAAAATTAAATTGAATGTTAACTACTATTACTTATATGAAGCCTATAAAAATCCTGTAATTGCAATTTAATGGAAAATAGCATTTGACAAACATGTTTTTTTTTCTCGAATTACTGGATTTCTTAGGCATGGCTTTAAGTAAATTGTTAATATTTATAATGTTATGTGTACTATAAGTATAATGTAAATAAAAAAGGAGAACAAGCAGCTTTGTCAGAAGTACCAAACTTTTTTTTTTTTTGTCTACATGAGGTCAAAAACCATTAAAAGCCACACTTCTAGATCAGTATTGAAACTTCAGCTCACATTGACTGCTTACTCATTTTGACCCATCTCAGTTCCCAACAACTTTTTCTTCTGTATCGCCTATAAGTTATTTCAGTGTATTGTTCACACTTTAAATTATTATTATTTTTAAATCACTTAAATTATTCAGACTCATTCCAGTCCAGTTCACCTCAGTGTGTTATTCTAACTAGCAAAAGCAATACTCAAGTGAGCGCCGTCTTTTAGATGAGACGTTAAACCGAGGTGCCGACTCTCTGTGGTCGTGAAAAATCCCAGGATGTCCTTCGAAAAAGAGTAGGGGTTTAACCCCGGCATCCTGGCCAAATTTGCCCACTGGCCGCTGTCCATCATGGTCTCCTAATCATCCCCATATCATGATTTGCTTCATCACTTTGTCTCCTCTCCACCAATTAGCTGGTGTGTGGTGTGCGGTCTGGCGCAATATGGCTGCCGTTTTGTCATCCAGGTGGATGCTACACAATGGTGGTGGATGAGGAGATTCCCCCCAATGTGTAAATAGCTTTGAGTGTCTAGAAAAGCACTATATAAATGTAGGGAATTATTATTATTATTATTATTATTATTATTATTATTATTATTATTATTATT
>CAIGQW010000302.1:16041751-16055041 GCA_903798125.1 Danio choprae | reverse complement strand
TTATTATTATTATTATTATTATTATTATTATTATTATTATTATTATTGTTAAGCTTAATGTTTTTTCTTGATATAAATTACGTATTGTTAATCTGCATTAATCCAGTTCCATATACAGACTCACTTCAAATTTTGCTCACACTTGGTATCACTCTAGCTCATTCAGACTTGCTTTTTGAATTGTCTTCAGTTTCACTCTTGGTCCAGTTTGCTTCTAATCTGATTATTCTTTGCATGACAGTGAGTGTGTTGACCTGGAAAGGCGTGAGAAGGAGAGAATTCGCTTTGATCTGGACACAGCAGAGAAACTGAAATCGGAGCTGGCGTCTGAAGTGGACGACCATCATGCTACCATCGAGCGCAACAACGAACTCAACCTCCGGTAACCTTTCACCTTCAATCAGATCCTCCTTTTTCCTTGTTCATAAGTGATCACCAGGACCAGACAGAATCTGCAGCCTTTTTTCTATTTCTGCAGATTTATGTGGAATGATTTTGAGAGTGTAGGATCTTAAGAGGTATAATAATAAAAAAACACACATAAAATAAAAATACAATTAGAACTCGTATAATACATATTTCATATAATACACCCACTAAAAGACCGAAAATATTACTTTACAAATTGCATTGTATATCATTTATAAAAACATTTACATATTAATAATATCACTATATTATATTATTACAATAATATTACAGAAATTAATATAAAAAGAAGTTGCAAAAGTAAATAAAGGGCTCAAAAATCTGATTTCTTCATGCACAGATTCCATGTGGACCTAGTGATCACATATTATTTTACACTTAACATAATAGAACCATCCATAAGATCTCATCTCCATGCATCTCATCTGTTATATGATTTTTTTTTCCAGCTATATTTGTGTTTATATGCATATTTTTGTTGCATATGCACAGAAGGCTTGTTCTGTCATAATTTATGGTTTGTGCACGTGGATGTGAGCATGTGTAATCATGTCATGCATGTGTGTTTTTTTTATGTTCAATCATACAAATATGTACAGGAGGTTGGAGCTGGAGTATAAAGAGAGTATGACTGCTCTGAGGACAGAGCTCAGTAAAGAGGTGGAGCTTGTGCAGCAGCAGGCCAATCAGCAACGAGAAGAGCTTGAACAAGAAATTAGCAAGATGAGAGATGATGAAACCTTTCTACGAGAACACCTAACGCTTACCATTAAAGTAATCATGACTGATTTTATTTAAACCACGAATTGCTTGTTGTGGGTACACATCACATTCCTGTCAGCATGGATGTAGTTAATTATTTGGTGGTTGGAACTGGAGAATGTATTATATTTGTTTGTCTTCGATGAATGTGTTGTATAGGAAAATGGTCGTCTGGAATCAGAGCTTATTGAGACCACAGAGAAACTGGTGGAGACTGAAAACCAGTTGAACAAAGTACAGAAAAACCTGGACGGTGTTTTGAAAGAGAAGGTACTGAAATCAGCAAATCAGTTCTGACATATGTAGAAACATGAATACATGTGACAAATACACATTTATTGCTGACATTATTAGACAAAGCTTTGAAATGATTTAGATCAGGCATCTCACCTGAAGATCTTAAACCTGAATTTATGAAGTAGGTTTTTTAGATGGGATTTCTAGACCTGGAAATGTCATGTGAATTAAAGGTGACTTCACACTTGGGTCATTTGAAGCGTTTGTTTCAGAACCTGGTGTGTTGTCTTCCTTAGTCCAGTTTTTTAGGCATATATGAAGAAAGGAATTGCAGTGGCCTGTATCATGAAGCTGGATTAGCTGCATAACCAGTTAAGTTTCAGTGTAGTTTGCACCAATCTGGGGTTTTAATGGAAACATGAAGGCAGCTCAGCTATATCATTCTCTGTTGCCATAGTATTTTGGAGCAGCTGAGCTATCTTCGTGGTACGTAAAACTAAACTGACACTTAACTGGCTAGCCAGCTAATCTGGCTTCATGGTACAGGCCCCTGGTCTGAGCCTAATCAAAAACAAAGTTCAGTTCTAGAAGTTCAGGTTGAGATGAGAAAACAGTCTGACTCAAAGGACCAAGCACATATATTTTTTAATGTTTTTAATAGATGTATAATAGACATCCAAACAGAGACGTCTTGGCTGAAACAAGGCTAAATTTGGTCTGTCAGTTAAATTCGATTACACGTCTAACAGTAGCCATCTAATAGACACTAATGAATGAATGACTACACGAGTGACTCTGTCTATTTGATGACTAGTCTATTATTTTCACTGACAGCCCAAGTTCAACCTCATTTTGGCCAAAATTATTAGACATCTTTTCAACACAAAATTGCTTGATGGGGACTAGCAAACTATGCCATTTCACAATTCATGAGCTTATTAGTTATCACGATTGAAAACAAATGAGCAGGTTTAAGTCTTAATTTTGTGTAATTGATCTTCTTCAAGAATGCTGTCTCCATTAAGTATTTTATGTCTCTATATATCACAAAGTTTTAATATAAGTAATTTAACAGTCAAAGCAGAGTGTGTCAGACTAGCTAAAGATAATGGTGCAAATTCAATGCATAAAATTGTCAGTCCTCCTTGATGGATGGCTGTTGAGCTGAGAATAACATAAGCAAGTGCATTCTGGCCAACAAGAGGGTGACCGTTGATTCAGATGATCCTGTCATTTATGTCAATGGTATAAAACTTAACCAATTCAGTAGTTTTGTGGGTTTCAAGATGATTTTTATCTCTGTGTGTGTAGTTTGGTGATTTGGATCCAGACAGTGCAGAGTTTTATCAGCAGGAGGATCGTCTGAGACAGCTGCGCATGAGCTATGAGGAGCAGTGCAGGGTTTGTAACTTCTCTATTTCTGTTTACTTCGCGCTTTTTATTTCAGTCTTATTATTCTGTCTCATATCTACATGTGCATGTATTATAGGAGCTACAGGACCGTATAGATGAGCTGGAAGCTCAGCTGGAGGAATATCAAACTTCAGGCCACACACCCTTGAGACGTCCTGGACTGAGTCTGTCTGATGAAATGGCCAGCAAGAGTCTAGAGCCAGGTAGCATACAGATATCCTCATATTCATAGTTAAAATCTAATTATTTTTCACAGTTTTGGGTTTCTCACATGTGCCATTATGTGCGTACCTGTGTAGCTTTTCAGGAGCGGCAGCCATTAAACATGAGTCTAGAGACAGAGATGTTACTGGAACAACATCAGCAAGAGATGGAAAACATTAGAGCACTGGTGAGATGCGCATACACGTGTATACTGTATATAAAGAGCTTATGGGAAAAAAAACTCCCCTGATGAGGGAATGTGTAAGAAAATTTAAAAGAAATCTATTTTAAAAAGTACAAAGGCATTTTTAAGACACTAGACAATGGCGGGTTCATGCGCCAGAAGTGTATCTGGACTAGTGATGGCTGCTTTCAAACCAGTGGCACATATCAAATTTTCAAGGTAAATGCAGCTTCGTTACAGCATTACTGTTAAGAAACACTTGAAAATTCAATGGTTTTCTGTTGGAAACTTCCAAAGTATGATCGCCCAAAGTGGCAAATAAAGGAACCGGTTTCATAATTCAAAACTGAAGATTGAAAAAACACTGTTTTTCAATGTAAGCTAATATACTATGTAAGATATGTGCATTTGATAGGCTATACTTTCAATTTAATGTTTGCATTGTTTGAAAAAGCAGGTTTGATCAGCAGGTGTCCCTAGCAGTGTAGTGTTTTGAATGCTTCCAAACAGTGAATTATTTTGCGAAGCAATTGGTTCGATGTTTCAAAGCTTTAAAATGCTTCTCATCTCCCATCACAAGTTTGCGCACAGTATCAAATGGACTAACTTTATAAAAAAAATAAGTTACAAATAAAGAAAAAGTAAAAATTAAGAGTACTTCTTGCTTTAAAAGGATGATTTACCCACAATTAAGACAGAACTCTACCTTTTCAAGATCAAATTAAATGGCAAACTATCCTGGATAAAAATTGAGATGTATCTGTTGCTCTTTTACCCCCTCTGTAGGTTTATGAAGAAAAACGCAGCGCAGAGGAGGAGAAGAGTCTTCTCTCTCTTCATCACCAACAGGAGTTGCAGGTCTTGAGGGAGGAGATGGCAAGAGAACTCGAGAGAGCCAACAAACTGGAACAGGAGATATCTGCTCTCCAAACTCTCCACCAGCAAGAGCTTCACTCTCTCACGCAGGAGGCGCAAGACGCCAAAACCTGTGCCGAGCAACTTCAGGTGAAGGTGCAAGTTCTGGAGGAGAAACAAACTGCTTATGAGAAGCAAAGTGAAGTGCATGCTGAGGAGATGAATTTAATTGAATTAAAGCACCAGGACATGCTTGAGACAAGCATGCAGGAGCAGAGAGAGAGACTAGAAGAAGAGAAAGAAAAGAGGCTCACAGAGCAGTGGAAGGAACAGCAGAAGAGCTATGAGGAAATGCTCAATGCACAGCTAGAGGAGATGCAGCAGAGAACAGAACAGGAGTGTGTTGAGCTGGAAAAGAGACTGAGGGAGGAGTGGGAACAGGAGAAGCAGGAGTTAGAGGAGAGCAGTAAGGAGAGATTAAACTCTATACTGGAGGAGAGAGAGCGGAGACTTAGGGAAGAGTGGGATCGGGAGAGACAGGAGCTGGAGGAGATCAGTAAGGAGGCACTGCAGGCTGTTCTGGAGGAGCGTTTGAAGAGAGAGACAAGGCTCAGGCAGCAATTGGATGAGGAGCGGGCTTCATTGGAGAACAAACATCACGCTCTGCTCCTACAGCGTTTGCAGGAGGAAAGAGAACACTTCCGCACACAGCAGGAGGAGACTGAGAGCATTATTATTGAGCACTGGGGGAGAGAAAGGGCTCAACTGGAGAGGCAGCATGAGGAGGCGCTCCAGGCCTGTTTGGAACAGGAGCGAGAGAGACTGCAGGTGGACCGAGAGGAGCAGGAGAGCAGGTGGCAGCAGGTTTTGATTGAAGAGCGGAGTCAGATGGAGGAGGCACACAGGAAGGCCATGCTGGAGCTGACTGCCAAACACAATGAGGAGAGGGAAAGACTTGGTAGCCTTTTGGAGAAACTACGCATAGACATTGCAGAACAAAGGTAAGACACACTAGTTGGTTGGCAAAATTACTGATTGGAATTAACTTTCAACCTTTGGAAAATATGCTTTGAAATAAAATGTTTAAAGGGTACCATTAAAGCCACCATTTTGGAAATCGAGAAATGGTATGTTACCTTTTATTAACAGTCAGTTAATCATGAAGTATAAGGTATAAACAAGATATTCTGGGAATTTTGTAAGAATTTTGGAGGGAAAAAAGTAGCCATTGACATCCATATTAAGAATAAGAAATATTATGGATCTGACTGGCTGTTCTTCCCCAACATTCTTCAGTATATCTTTGTGTTCAACAAAAAAAATAACTCCGAAATTCAATAGCACTAAACTATATTAACCAGTTTTACTTTACAATTAATATTAACAAATTCTATCTTTATCTTCTATAAGGTGTTACACAAAACATCTGTTAAAATCTCAGAACAAATTGTTTCATAATTCCCTTCAAGTACCTATTAAGCCCTTATCTTTCAAGGTAGCTTCCTAAGAAAGTCACATTGTTTTCCAATTAAATTATATAAAATTAAGACCGGCTTCTCAAGCATGTTATAATTTTTAAGGGCACATATTTTACCCCTTTTTCAAGATTTAAGATAAGACATGTGTCTTCATAGTGTGTCTGTAAAGTTTCAGCTCAAAACACCCATCAGATTACTTATTATTATACCTTTCAGAATATTGGATGTTTTTAGCTCTAAACACAATGTAGCTGTTTTTGTGTCCTGTGCCTTTAATGCTAGTTCTCCTCGGCCCACCATTCCCACGCGCCTGTCAGAGTGTCTCAATCTCCTTCTCGGCTGTGCCAGATAAACGGTGACAGACATGAAGGAAGCAGATCTCACGTTACGTTTGAGAAATACTACAGTAAAACCTTCCCAATGATTATTTGTTGTGGAGTTAATTCGAGCCTTTTCTGCAACTATGAGTCACACACAATGTTGTTACAAAGTTCATCTGCACGCGTTTAACTTTGCACTGTTTTTGCACGGCCAATGTGACAGGATACACGTTAATATACACTGCTGTATCGATATCCGTTATGTTAATGTACAAAATAAACCCGATTTAACGTCCACAAACCGGAATTAAAGCATATTCTTTTATAATTGTACTGATATGTGGCTGTGGTGATAAAGACGGTAAAATTGCTGTAATTCATTACAAAACGTTTTAAACTTGTAAAACTCTTTCTTGATCACATTTGATGATGATTGATGATCACAGCGAGCTGTCTTGTGGATATGATTATATGCGTTACTACGGAGACGTGTTAATACGTGGCTGTCAATCAATTGTGGGGAAACTGCATTTTTGCATCACTTTGCGGTCAGCCTCAAAATTGGATTAGATTTGGATCCTATTTTAACATCAGGAAATTAAAAAAAGATACTTATTGTCTTAATATCACCCCAATATGACTGTTTTGTCCAAACAGCTTACAAAAGATGATTTCCATCATAGGTGCCCTTTAATATTTACAATCTACAATTCCTAGATTCTGCTCTACAGAAATTGCTGAATATTTATTTTAGGTAATGTTATAAGCTGTTGATGTTGATTGACCATGTGCAGGAAAGAGCTGGAGAAACAATTTTCTCAGCGACTTGAAGAGGTGGAGGCCCGTTTTAATGGTGACCAGGAGGCAGTGTCCGAGCGTGTTCAGGTGGATTTACATAAACTTGAGCAACACTACCAAAGTCAGATTACAGGACTTGCCCAACAGCATGCTGCTGATCGTGCCCTTTGGGAGGAGGAGTCAGAGGCAGCCGGCAAAGAGATGGAGCAACAGTGGAAACTGTTGAAGGAGGGAATGGACTTAGAGAAGGAGGAGTTCAGATCAGAGCGTCAGTCTCTTGAACTAGCGCACACACAAGATATTAAAGCTTTGACAGACAAGAACGTGCAGCTTCAGACTGAGCTGGAGGCTTTTGCCAGTGCTGCTCAAACCAAAGAGATTGATCTGAGCCGTCAACTCAATGAGCTGCACAATCAAGTGCAAGAAAGGATGGAGGCCAAAGACCTGCTGCTGGCACAAACAGAGAACAAAGTCACAGAGCTGGAAAAGATGCTGAAACAGGCCGTGGATGATTTCATTCAGGAGCGAGAAGAGCTGCAAAGGAGTCTGTCTGCTTTGGAGAGCAGGCGAGGAGAAGTGCTTTCTTTCCAGAGCATGGAGATGATGGGCACGATCCAGGAAGACGAGGAGCTCCTCTATCAGGAATTAAAGGATGAGAGACAGGCTCTGCTTGCAGAGAGGGATGCACTGACATTGAGAGTGGTGCATTTGGAGGAAATTTTCTTACAGTTGACAGGAAGCACTGGAGAACCTTGTGCAGAACCTCTGGGAGAAACTTGTACTGCGGAATCCAGTATAGAAGGCAGTGAATCTAGTGCACAACTTAACCAAGATACTTGCCCAGAGTCAATTGATAAAGCTTGTCCAGTGCACATCATATCACTGCTTGTAAACCAAGATGGTGAAGAGGAAGTTGGTGTAGTGGATGTAGTAAGTGATGTTGGTGATCCAGAGCTTCACAAACACCCAGAACTTGGAGTTACAAATGATAGAACTTCAAACTCTTGTTGTGATGTTAAATTAGTCATGGCTGCTGTAGAACCTAACAATAGTGGATCAGAAATTATTGGTCTTAAAGAAGAGAAAGAAAAGACTACAAAGAATCTCGATGTAGTAGTGGATGGTTATGAAGATGCAATATTGAGTGAGTTGCAGAATGCGAAGACCAATAGCAGAGAGACTCAAAAGGATGAATCTTTGGAGATGGTCGAGGGAGATGTTTTGAATGGCACAGAAATAGAAGCTCAAATCAGTGAAGAGTTTGAACCTTCCTACATCCAGGAGAGCCTGGGTCACCATGAATCTCCAAGCACAGATGACAAATCTGAAAATGAAAACCATTCAGAGAACAATATCAGTATTGCATGTATTAATGGGATTTGTACCCTAACTACTGCTAACAAAGAAGAGGACAAAGTAGCTGATCTGAGAGATGTGTGCTTACAGGAAATCCTCGATCTTCAAGAAACCGTAATACAGTACAGTAAAACTTCAGAAACCACCACCTCCCGGCTGAAAAGCCCTAAACTTCAGGATTTGGAGGAAGAGAATATCATTAAGCAAGTACCAAAGCGTTTAGAGGAAGTGGTGGCCACATTTAAAGATGTGCAGCTTGCTAACCTAAAGGTCTGCTTTGAGCAAAGTATCCAAGAAAACCTGCAGCTCATGGAGCACAACATGAAACTAGAGCAGAGAGTCAAGAGTCTGGAAGACAAGATGCACATAGTCCAGGACTTTCACATGCAACAGGCGTCTGCTCTGGAAGAAACCACACTACTCCAAGTAGAGAATTCCAAACTGAAGGTACTACTTCAGGAATTTGTCAAACAGGGTAAGGCTCTTCAGTTGGACTCTGACTCTTCAAATACGTTAAATAACTCATCGTGCAACTCGGAAATGAAGGAGAAGATTGCTGCCGTGGCAGAGCTTGAATTCTTCTGCATGGAGTTTGAGAAACAGAACTCGCATTTACGTCAAGCACTTGCTGATCTGCAGAGCAAATCATTCAGGATCCACACACAAATGCAAGAGCGGAGGTACCATGTGATGGTCTTTTGTGTCCTGCTTCAGTAGAAACATCCCCTGCTTTACTCATTCGGTTTGCTCCCTCTTGCTCAGTCATCACTGTTTGAGTGCCTGTGTAGACCCCGCCTCTTTGCAGAAAGAGAGCCACGCCTCTACCATAAACTCCTCCCATATACCCACAACCTTCTGGTAAATTATACCCCAGTTTTGCGGAAAAAGAAATTTGTCTGTCTAGAGTAGCTATTGTATACCTGACCTAACCCTTGCCTAAACTCCTCATTGAAATAATTACAAATGTATGTGGAGAATGTTATGTTTCAAGTTCACATCAATTCTGACCCAGCCAAACTTTTGAAATGGTTGTTTTTGTTTTTTATTCCATGGAAAAGATGTTTGTGAACTGAAATGCATCAAATGTGTACCGAACAATATATATGTATTTTATCTATACAAGTTAATCAATCTAAAACAAATTCTCTAATAATTTTGGGATTCCTCAATATGAGCTTAATGGTTTTTAAATGCATCCAAAAATAAAACCAATATTTGTTATAGGAATTGATGCATTCTTTTATCCTTTTCTCATAGTTTGTTGTCAGAGTATATTTTACAATGTACTTTTTGTTTAGGAGTGAAGTTTGTCGTCTGGCTAAAGAAAACGTCATTCTAAGACACAAGATCTCAACAGTGAGAGAAGAAGACCTGAGAGAGAACCAGGATGATGCGCGGTAAGATGGGAATCCTGTTGTTTTACCTGAGTGTCCTTAACTTTTTATATTTTGAGCTGTCAAATGATGTGACATACATCTTTCTTCAGATTACAGCACTTCAAACAAGGGAAGAGATCAGTTCAAGCACTCAGAAGACAGGTGAGTTTATTCCATTGCTCACAAATTCAATAGAGGTACAGTAGAGATAGGATCTGCATTGCATGTCCTCATATATGAAAGTAAAATAATGAAATGTCTTTGATTTAAAAGAAAAATATGCTAAATTCCACAAAACGAAAGACGTAGTCCATTAACAGTGCTTGCACATTGAATTTTCATGCCTTGTATTTTTGCGTTCTGTTATTAAACAAGACTACATATAAACACTAAGTATTTCAAATGAAAATATTTTCAAAGAATTGTTTTCATTTTGTGCAATTGTTCACCCGTTTTTCCAAAGAAATTAGTAATTATTTTACTTCTATACACATGTGCACACTTACTTAAAAATTTCCCCTCAGCTCTCAGAGCCTCGCCGTCTGGGACAGCAGCTGGAGGAGGAGAACTTTATTCTACAACAGAATTCAGATCACGTGCTTCGACATGCACTCCAGGAAGTGATTCGACAGCACGACGGCTCAGCCAATGGGAAGAATGGGGTATGATTTCAAATGTGTAAAGGTCATAGAACTATTCCCAGAGTTTGGGGCAGAAACATAAAATTAATATTTTTCTTTAAATGCCCTTGTTTATGCAGTTGTGTGATCGGGAGGAGATTTCTTCCAGAACAGAAAAGGAACTGCTTAGATCAGAACTCAATCGGTGCATAGAAAAGGTAAAATAAAGCACATACATAAACCATTATCTGGTATGGACCATTCGTTATTTTGTACAAGTGACTTAACACATATCCTGCTCTCCTTCAGATCATGTCACTGGACTCCTCTTTACAGATGGTCACTCAGCAAAACGCTCGTCTTAAATCTGACCTGCGCATCACACAACAAGAAAGAGATGCCCTCAAACAGGAAGTGATGTCCTTGCACAAACAATTGCAGTCTGCCAATGAGAAGGTGAGTATCGAGGACAGGAGTTTCTGTTATTGCCAGTAGATGGAGACACTTCAGCTTTCTTTCTCTTCCGGTTTCTCCATATCAGCTGCTGGAGGTCTCTGTTGTGTCTGCTGGTCATCAGCAGGGCAGGCTTGTATGGGCAGGGATATCAGGGCTGATGGAGGCGGAGCATCACACGCTAACAGAAGAGAACCAGCAACTCAAACGACAGATGAATGAATTGAGCTCAGAGCTGCAGACGTCAAAGGAGCAGGTCAGAAGATGTTTACTGAACTCTTCTAGGAGACGCAGGATGTGTGCAATCATTTAGTAATGATGTTGATGTTCCTTTTTAGATCCGCCATCTGGAGGCATTGAGTGCGAAACAGCGAGGAATTGTGAAAAATGCAGATCAAGAAAAATCTGCCCTGAAGCGTGAAATGGAGGCTCTGCACTCGCAGCTGCTGTCAACACGGAACAAGGTAATACGCCATAAATGTTTTACACACACACACATATATAACACAAACGCGCAATCCTATTAAGAGAATAGTTCACTCAAAAATTAAGTTTACTCACCCTCAAGTTAGAAAGACAAATACTATACTAAATCAATGGTTACAGGTTTTCAACATTTTTCAAAATATCTTCTTTTGTGTTTAACAAAAGAAAGAAACTCAACTGAATTCCTGCCAAACATTTTCTTTCTTTGTCAACAGTGTACCATAGTATCACAACACAGTTACTTTGTACGTTAAGACATATGTCCCCTCAAAATAACACTGATACTCTGTTGTCTCAGGCTCAGCTGGCTGCCATCTTGCCCTCATCTCCTCTTCATTTGGCTGGAGAAAAGAGAGGATCACATCATAGCGATGGACCAGACTTCAACATACAGGTAACACACACTCCTAGCACACAAGCACCACATTCCTCATGGCAGCTCTCTCTGGGAATATATAGTGTGCATCTAGTTTTTTCTTTGGTGAACTGGCCTCGTCTGGTGTCTCTGTTTGTTTGCTTGGTTCAGAAAAACACTTCTGGAAAGCATGTGGGCAGCACTGGGTCTGTTTGCGGTGTTAGAGCACCCCCTATGGTGTTGATGTGAATGGTGTTGGATGATGCAGAGTGATGTACCAATCGAATGCTTATGGGTAGTGTTAATTGTTTATAACAATGATTCTTTTGCTTTAAATGTGCGATTGGAGATTCTATAGCTGGAAATAGGGCGGTTCGGCGATAAATCGAAATGAAATTGCAATTTGCAAATTGAGCAAAGCTGCAACTGTCATGCACATCTTGTCAGGAAAGCATGGCTTTGTGTTCAGTAGTAAATCTCCTCTAAAGGCTAGAGGGCGCTCTCGCATAAACTCCAAATGTTACAAAGAAGAAACACGGTAAATACCAAACAGAAAAATTAACTGCTTTCATTGATTAGGCATGACTAAAAAACACAACTACAGAATCATCTCACAGATGTCAATTTGGACTAAAAACATGTTACTATATGTGGTATTTTCATGTGCAGCATTTACTAAACTGAGCCATAGTTCACTGAGAAGCAATCAAACAGCTGTGATTATCACAGAATGTTTATCCTCGTTATATTTCAATTTTGAAAATGGTTTTGCGTAGCTTACTAGTGGACTACGACTTTGTGAGAAAATACTAGAACTAGCTTTACTGACAAGATGTGCATGAAATCTCCCTTCGATTAATTGGCCAGAACTATTGGGAAACCGGCGACGCGGTGGCGCAGTGGATAGCACAATCGCCTCACAGCAAGAAGGTCGCTGGTTCGAGCCTCAGCTGGGTCAGTTGGCATTTCTGTGTGGAGTTTGCATGTTCTCCACGTGTTCGTGTGGGTTTCCTCCGGGTGCTCTGGTTTCCCCCACAAGTCCAAAGACATGCAGTATAGGTGAATTGGGTAAGCTAAATTGGCCATAGTGTGTGTGTGTGTGTGTCTGTGTGTGTGTATGGATGTTTCCCAGAGATGGGTTGCGGCTGGAAGGGCATCCGCTGCGTAAAACATATGCTGGATAAGTTGGCGGTTCATTCCGCTGTGGCGACCCCAGAATAATAAAGGGACTAAGCCGAAAAGAAAATGAATGAATGAATATTGGGAAACCACTGTCTTCAGAAAGGTTTAGGTTAAAGGTAATATTTTAGATTGAAGGACTTTTAAAATCAGCTCTGTGTAATGCATAATAAATACCAGCTCATTTATGAAAATGTTCTATTCTATAAGCACCATTTCATTCAACCTGTTTACTTTTTTCATTTTATACAGTTTTGTTTATTATTTTTATAAGACATAATTTTAGATAAGATCATTGTTTTTTCTTTGTTTTGAAATTATAGAAAAATCTAAACAATGAAATCATAAGTCCAGGGCAGTCGAAAAGAAAGTGTAAAAATTAAAAGCCTTTATTAGCATGGCCATTATTTAAAAAACAGCATAGGTGTTTTCCTAGGTGTTTAAATAATGGCCATGCTAATAAAGGCTTTTTAATTTAACTACCCTGGACTTATGATTTCATTGTATATATTTTTCTATAATTTCAAAACAAAGAAAAAACAATTATCTAATCTAAAATTATGTTTTATTATAATAATAATAATAATAATAATAATAATAATAATAATAATAAACAATAAAAAGATTTTTTATTTATCTTTATGAATCCCTTATCCAAAGAGCACAGACACATTAACTACCGTTAGAAGCCGTTTTTTTGGTTTGATTTTTGATTTTAACTCCCAGATATTAATTATAGGTGGCTGCACGGTGGCGCAGTGGGTAGCACAATCGCCTCACAGCAA
>CAIGQW010000302.1:16029085-16041351 GCA_903798125.1 Danio choprae | reverse complement strand
GTCCCTTTATTCATCATGGGTCGCCACAGCGGAATGAACCGCCAACTTATCCAGCATATGTTTTACACAGCGGATGACCTTCCAGCTGCAACCCAGTACTGGGAAACATCCATACACACTCATTCACACACATACACTATGGAGAATTTAGTTTATTCAATTCACTTATAGCGCATGTCTTTGGACTGTGGAGGAAACTGGAGCACCCGGAGGAAACCCACGTGAACACGGAGAGAACATGCAAACTCCAGACAGAAACTGACCCAGCCGGGGACTCAAACCAGTGACCTTCTTGTTGTGAGGCTACAGTGCTAACCACTGAGCCACCATGTCACCCCTGGATTCATATATACAAAAATAACATTTCAATTCCATTCAAGTTGATTTGTATAGTGCTTTTAACATGAATTAACATTCCCAAGCAGCTTTACAAAAAAGTGCACATTTTTACTACATTAGTTAAGGAGTTGTGTATAGGGTGGACATTTTTATATATATATATATATATATATATCTCATAGTTAACCTGCGGTTATACAGTGTATATAGTCTCCTTCCAGAAAGCTTATGTCTATGTGTATAATACATGATCAAGTGTATTATTTCACAACCTTACTACATAAATCACTACCTGCCCAAGCTAATGTATGTAGTCTGTTCTGTTTGTGGATTGTAATTGCAGTGAATTGGTTTCCTATCATTTCAATTCACAGCAGAAAGTAAAACTAATAAACACCTTGCTCATATACTTAAATCAGTTAATCCGCATGTGGAAAAAAAAACGGCCATCAAACAATCAGGATTGGTGCATCACCAATGACGGTCTTGTGTGTATCTTTATTGCTTGTGAGTTTACTCTGTCACAGCTGTGTGTGTGTGTGTGTGTGTGTGTGAATATGAGGTGTGTCTTTAGTGCTTAGATTGTGCGTTTTATATAGTGCTGAGAGTGTGTGTGTTTCTCTGCAGGTGTAAGCATCACTATCAGGCATAGAAGCTTGGCAACCTGATCTTCACCTCCCATTTGACCCCTGACCTTTACTCTGTGCTCCAATCACCAAACCCTTCCCGATTGACTCTATTGCTCTGGTTCGAGTGGTTGAATTTGTTGTTAGCATGTAGCTTTGCAGCTGATAGTGAGCTGAATCTGCCATAAGGTGGCGACACGCTGCGTGTGTTCTCGGCTAACAGTTGTGTCTCTGTTGTCCAGATGCTGCCACACATGGGCTACAACAAGCTGAGATTGTGACCTTTAATGCCATTAACGACAGTACAATCTCTGATTATGAATTTTTTTTTTAATTTTGCAGTATTTTCATTTAAATAAGCAGTATTATTATTATTATTATTTTAAGTTTGCACTGTCACTGTTTTAACATGATATTGCACTAATTTAAGGATTGTTCTGAGATCAGTTTTATTTTTGATATATTGTTTTTTATTTATTTTTATTTAATCATGATCCGGTCCAATGCTTCGTCTACTTCTACATGTTTTCAATGAACATTTTGGCATCACTAATTTATTATAATAATGAATTATGTTTATTTATTTGATTTAATTATTTCTTTTTTACTTTTTAGGGGGACTTTTTTACCTGGTTTAAATGTGTAATGTCTCTTATTACTGTGAATGTGTTTTTTAATATTGACGTGAGACCAAATAAACTATTAAGCAAAATATTTTGCATAAGTGTATTTAATTTTTTATTTTTAAAGGCTTTACTTTTCATCGTGTTTGATTATAAACCATTTTGTTTCCATACATTTAGTTTATGGATGACGCGATAAATGATGATTTTTTTTTTTTTTTACATTTGGAAGCCAATATCCAATAAATGGGCCAATAAATATAAACCTTGATTTCAAAGCCTGAAAAAAAAAACTAAAGAAAAAACTTTCCACTGTATTTGTTCATCATTGCACCTAATGGAGCCATGGTTGGAAAGCAAAGTTCCTATTACACCAGAATGAGAGTATAGTTCCTATAGCCAACCTAGAAAATAGCAACTTTTTGTTTTCGTCTTAGTACATGATGTAACTAAATAAGAGTCCAGCTTTAAATAGAAAAATTTGTACATTTAGTACATAGTACTAGTACTTTTTTTTTTTTTTTTTTTGGAGCGAGATGCTAATGGTCTAATCCGACTCAATGATTTATGCTAAGCTAAGCTAAAAGTGTTTCTGCCAAAACCAGAGATCATTTGAATGTTTTCAGAAATGGTAAAACTCAACTGTTTACTCTGGTGGAGTAGTAAAAATAGCTTATTTCCAAAAAAACTTTACATGGCATAATTGTAAAAATGCTAATCAATATCATAATTGTTATTTTAGTATTTTAGACCAGTTTTGTATAACTGTTTTCTGTTTTAATATAAGAATAAACGGTTCCGCTGAAAATAAATCTAATATTCGGAGTTGCTATCGATGTTGAAACTATTTTTTTTTTTTTTTTTTTAAGAATGCTTGAACAGGAAATTCTTTTTTCTGACTTTTATTTTTTAGCTTCATATACAATTTGAACGACGCAAACTTAAAAAAAAAAAACAACAATAAAAAATGAGATATTGTATATATGCATGTCATATTTAAATTACATACTGTACTCAACTATAATAGATTTATTATACCTTCATATCATATATATGGATATATTAATCTCGGTGCAAACAACTATACAAAGAATTTTAAAAAAAATTATAATAAAATAACAAGTAAATAAAGTTAGATTTAACATGTATGACAACAAGGCCAAACAGGTGAGGTTACCATTTCTGTGACAATTATAGTTTACTTAGCTGGGGATGTCTTTATTTTATTTTTTTGTATATCAACCACTTGCAACATGCAGAATATGCAAGTTCTTTCAATAGGAAAATGATAATAGAGAAAATAACAGTTAACTAAATCTGTGAATTTCTAGCAAACCAGTTAACCATCTTAATCGGTGACATTTCTGACCATGATCCTTCTTGCCAAGCAGGAGCGGGAGGCAGCGCTGTTACAGATGGAGGAGAGAATGAGAGAAGTGGAGATCACACTGCGAAACCTTAAACTGTTACTACAGGAGAAAGTGTCTCAGCTGAAAGAACAGGTACAGAAATGCACAAACATCCTCATTTATCACCGAACGCATTCCTGATCGGACATGTTACGCCGCTGCTTCTGGATTGACCGTTCTGTCTTCTCTGCTTGTGTAGTTGCTCAGAAACAGTGAATCGGATGTGCTGATCAAGGACCTGTATGTGGAGAATGCTCAGCTGCTCAAAGCCCTGGAGAAGACAGAGCAGCGGCAGAAAGTAGCAGAGAAGAAGAACTTCCTCCTGGAGGAGAAGATTTCTAGCCTCAACAAGATTGTTCGCGACCTCGGCCCGTCCCCGTTGACCGCTGCGCCCTACCACTTTACACGCTCCTGATTACACACTTTTATTAAAAGGGAAAGTTCACCCAAAAATGAAAATTACCTCATTTATTCTCTCTTGTGTGGCTTTGAAGCTTTCTTCTGTTGAACACAGAAGCCGATATTTATCATATAGGCAGGGGCAGACTTAATGATTTGGAGGCCCTACACAATTGGAGATATGGGGCCCTAGCATTGAAACTCAAAACATTCTCTTGCTCTCTTGTTTTGTTTTTTGTTTTGTTTTTTCGGTGAGAACTCACATCTCATGCTTGTGCAGTACAGAAGGAATGTTCCACTATTCATAGTGGATAGTGGCCGCGGGTTTTGAAAAGAATAACATTAAAATCTTAATGGTTATAGACAGATTTGACAATAATATATTACAATATAAAATTTATAAAAGAGCTATATGATTAATATAGGCTTCTTGGCATTGGTCGGAGTCCCCTATTTCCCCGGGGCTGCTTACCTCGCAGCGGTTAAGTCCGCCCCTGCATATAGGAAAAACATTCTGATGAAAGTCAATGGGTGCCAGCTGCCAGCATTTTTCTCAATATCTTTTTTGTGAAGTGTAGGGTGAGTAAATGATGGCAGAGTTTTCATTTTTATGTGAACTATCCCTTTAATATTTCCCTATTATGTTGTTTTTAAAAAAAACTAAACAAGATGTCCTACAGGTTTACCTTCATCTAAGGCAGGGGTCACCAATCTCGGTCCTGGAGGGCCGGTGTCCCTGCTGGGTTTAGCTCCAACTTGCCTCAACACACCTGCCTGGGTGTTTCAAGTATACCTAGTAAGACCTTGATTAGCTTGTTCAGATGTGTTTGATTAGGGTTGGAGCTAAAATTGGCAGAACACCGGCCCTCCAGGAACAAGTATGGTGACCACTGATCTAAGGTTAAAAAAAAAAAAAAAAAAAGCACTTTAATATTCTCCTAATATTCATTGCAACATCAACTCCGTTTTTCTCTGGGTCTAAAAAGGTTCGTTTAATGATTCGTTCTCTCTAAACCCTACTTTTCTGACAGCCTGCTCTGTTCTGATTGGTCAGATGGCACAGTCTGTTGTGATTGGTCAACTGTTTACCACATATATTGGAAAACAAATCCCTGTTTAAATTAAATCTACATTTCAGCTCCAGGGGCTTCATCAGCACTTCTAACAACATAAGTTCAACCAGAAAAACAAAACAATGTTCAAAGTAAAAAAATTTCACAGGTAACCAGTGAAGATGATTGTAAATGTCCTCTTTGTCTTGTGCCAATTTGTGACAAACCTACTTGGTTTGTGCAAGAAGCAAGAGTGACATTACTAACTAATTTCAGCAGTTCAGAATCAGTTGTTTGATCTGGAAGTCAATAATTAATTCATCATGCACTAAATGTTACACAACTACATAAAAGGTCATATTAAAAAAAAGCATAGTTGGTAGTAGGGGTAACTCTTTCTTTTATAAAGATTTTATGTCCAAAAAACCCTTAATTGTTTGTAGCGTAAACATGCACTGCTCACACAGATGTAACCTTCAAACTAAGCAGTTTTCTAATGGTCTGTATTGGGACCGGCAGCACAGTGGCGCAGTGGGTAGCACAATCGCCTCACAGCAAAAAGGTCACTGGTTCGAGCCCCAGCTGTGTCAGTTGGCATTTCTTTCAAATTAGGGGTCTGTACACATTTGCATTGTGGCAATCCCTGTTGTTTGGGGACTGCTTTGTGCCTTGCTGCTTTTGATTGAAGAAATGACATCACAGAACATCCCATCACATATCACGTCCTCATGAGGTCATCCTCTGGGATCTGCATTGTGTGGTTACCATTGAACACAGTTACAGGAACTAACTGGAAATAACATGTTTTATTGTATTTTATTTGTAATCAGAGCAACAAAAGTAATGGGACTGAAGAATTTGTTGCTGATTTGGAAAATTGATTTCTAATTTAATTTTGAGTTTGAGCAGTTTTTGAGATCACAATTTCCCCATTCGTTTAGATTGGACTTGGTTTTGGATTAACTACATGGAGGTGCTGCAAATATGGCCGCCGATGGCTG
This sequence comes from Danio choprae, assembly GCA_903798125.1. Classification (NCBI taxonomy): domain Eukaryota; kingdom Metazoa; phylum Chordata; class Actinopteri; order Cypriniformes; family Danionidae; genus Danio; species Danio choprae. The sequence continues at coordinate 16,035,902 of CAIGQW010000302.1, read as the reverse complement.
TGAACAGGCTTTGTTTTGAAAGGAACTTTGTTTGGGGCTTTTGCGTGACCCATGATTCTGTATAAAAGACCTTTTCACCCATATATTAAACATTTGATTCCTATTAGAATGAGTGGATTTCACCTGTGAAATACCGATGTGTAAATGTGACTGCACACAGTTAGTTCATTCTAATGTTGCTGTTTTTCTGAACGACATATTTATAAGAATGTCCAAGCTGCTCTTTATAAAACACCAGAATACGGTGACCAGGGTGTTCTCAAGCTTCAAAAAAAGACAAGAAACACAAGTATTCAAATGAACTGTGCACTATTTATCAAGTCTTTAAAGCCATATGAAAGCTTTGTGTAATGGACAGATTGAAATCTGTGTTTTTGAGATTTTCCCATTCATTTTTATTTCTGAGTGAACCATTGTTTGTTATTACTTTTGAAGTTGGCATGGAATGAATGTTGTAAGTCTTTATTTGTCTATATGTGAATGAAAAGAGCTTTTCCAACAAGAAAAATGGATTGGCTTGTTGTTTGCTGTTGCTGAAATCCCATTTTCAATCCCTAATTTGTTGTCATTACAAAAATAACATTTCATTAAAAAAGATGGATAAGAATGGTTCATTTTAATTTGATGGTAACTTTAATAATATTTCGGTTGTGTCTGGACTTCAGTCTGCAGTTGGAAGGTCATCTTAAGTGATGGTAAAATTCCTTAAACCTAGAGAGGCTTGTCCAACAGCTGAGGCCCCAGCATTCTCTCTCACACACACACACACACACGCCTATCGCCACATAGTTTTCAATGAAATGTAAACAAGGTCAGTTATTCCCTGCTTCTAAAAGAAGGAAATTAAAGGGCAAATGCCACATGTTTATTCACTGTTTATTCCTGTTTGTTATAGTGCATTCTATGTCTTTGGGCTTGTTTAGTTAATATACATGTTTTTTCGCTTGAGAATCTGCACCAGAAAAACATCCCATGACATTACTTTAAGTGCAGAAGATCTGATGTATTTATTTTGTGTACCTATTTTTCATATATGAACTGTAATCGTGTATGATGAGCACTGTGACTATAAATAATAGGGAGTCTATTAAAATATTTATGCGGAGTAAAAGAAACCCTGAGATCGGAGATGTCAGCCTCATGGTTACCGCTGTAAAATTTGTGTGCGGAGAGGAAAATTACTGGTTATGATGTTTCAACTTCAGGCGTCTCTCAGCGAGTGCAGTTTACCAGCTTTGATGCTTGGGGGGAAAAATGCACAGAGAATTACAGACATTTAAACATGTCGAAATTGCTCTGAAATATGTCGTCCTTACATTTTTAGCATGGTAACAAAGCCTTTGCTGAAGCTTAAACTAAATATGCTTTACAGTATTTGCATGTAAATGATGTATTCTTTTAAGCGTTTATTGTATGACAATGTTAAAGCATAATTGTTTTTATTTTCATTAAAAAATAGTTTTAGCAATCACTGTACGTGAGTTTAAAAGTTACTCTTTAGAAAAAAAAGCACCAAGTAAACACTATTCTTGTACAGTTCAATAAAAAATACATATGACAGCTGAATTGCTTCTTTGTGTGTGTGTGTGTGTGTGTGTGTGTGTGTGTGTGTGTGTGTGTGTGTGTGTGTGTGTGTGTACACATTGTTGTTTGTTTATAAAATGTTTAGAGATAGCTATGAAAAGAATTTAGACCACTTGAAAATTGTCAGTTTTTCTGGATTTATTAGTGTGTCTTTGAGTAAAATGCTAATATTTTAAATATTATGTAAGATACTGATGACATTTATTCCAAAGTTAAAATAAAATGAATGAGTATTTAATTGTTTAGGCCTATTTAATAAAGTAAAAATGTAAATGAACTAAAAATTACTTTGCCAGAATAACAAATGTGTTAATTTGTTGTGATTGCTAATCAGAGTTATTCCCCCAAATATCTTCTGAGATTAAAGCATTGGTATTTAAAAATGAATAAACATTAAAAAGCAAAACCTCATCATTTCATTTACAATTCTCTAAATCACATGTTCATTTTAAGTTTGAAAAATAAAAAAGTAATCAGTAGGTTGCAAAATAAACAAAAAAAAAAAAACGTTTTACTCACATAACTAAATGGTAAATACAAAGAAACTGGGTTTGGCCAGGGGGTCTCTTAATTTTGTCCATAGCTGCATGTATTTATTTAAGGTTACTCAAAAAAAGAGTTTATTCAAAAAGAAGGGTTTCAGGTCCTATTTTGTACCTTTCTCTGACAACGCACCACTTGTAACCTTTAAATTAAACCCTTAAATTAACCTTACATGTTAAATAAACCATTGCATCTGTCCTGTAAACCATAAATATGTGATAGAAAAATAGTTCGAGTCAAATATTTCCCAGAATGCTTTGCTCCCTGAGGATCTGGCTTACGGAAAATCTGATCTAGGATCAGGCTGTTAATGTGAGGGAGCGATCCGTGGAGAATTGATCTAGGATCAGGCGAATGGACGGTTAAAGACACTTATGTGCGCGGTTAAACTGGTACTATTGAAATATGTGGACTCTTTTAGAGTGACTAATAAAGATTACTGAATCTGACAAAAAAGTATACTGATCTGAAGTGAGGCTCGGATCCAAACAACTGACCTGAGATCAGGCTGCGGCGCGAGATCCAGTGAGAGCTGATCCGGGATCAGCAGGAGATGTGGAGGGCTGGGTTGGGCTGTACACATTCAGCTGGTAAAAGTTTTCGTGCGCTTTTCTCTGGGTGTTATTTGGACAGCGCTCGCGGGGAGACTAACGTTAATTAACCGTCGGGAACGTTCGTAATGTTCGACTAAACACCGAAAACAACCAAACGTCCACTAAACGCAAACTAATGGCCAGTTTTGTGTTTGTTTTCAGACTGTAGCCGTGATGACTCCAAATTAGCTATCGGGCTAAACGCTCCGAAATGGACTCGGTTTCGCGTGTCAGTGCCAACCTGGATCCGGATTTCAGGATGAAACCGAAGTCTTATCGGTCCAGAGTCGACTCGGATTAACAATGCTCTCCAGAAAGAAGAGTAAAAACGAAGCGTCCAAACCAGCCGAAGTTCAGGGCAAATATGTGAAGAAAGAAACGTCCCCTCTTCTGAGAAGTGAGTAATTTTAGTCAATCTGCCAAACAAACCCCCCAAAATACGAAAAGCCAATTAAATATTCTGCAGTGTTATATAATCTAGTCATTACGCCGTATTTGAAATATGAAACCTCTGAAAATAAAACACAATTTTAAGTTCATAAGGCTTTCAATAATTGTCAGAATTATCTTTAACAATTATCTGACCCAATGTGTACACAGTCACATACTATCAACCTAATAGACCTCTATTATTATAACCCTGTTAATACGTTTTGAATGAATCAAAAGATAATCTGACATTGCTCATATTTAATACTGTAATCTAAAACTATTTTCGCTTACTAGCATAATGTGGCCGTTAGTTTAAAATGTCATACTTTTTTTTATTTGCTTTAAATACAAATGTTCAGAAGTACAATGTTGTTGCATTGCCCAGTTTAAGAAAAGTATTTTTCAAAGAACACCTTATTTTTTTGCTAATAAATATTTGTATATTTTGATTGAAGTCTCCTGAATTCAGACTTCACACAGCAGTAACATAGTATATTAAACATAACCGTTCTATATGGTAACACTGTCATTGAATTTTTCACCTAATTTTGAAACATCAGTGCATAATTGAATGGACAGCATCACAAGAGAGACTAATTCAGCAGTCAGTAATCAGGTAGCAAGCTGTCAACAAATGTGTTTTGCATAATGTACAATGTGTTTTGTAGAAATCAGATTATCTTCACTTCTACGTTTTATTTTGAAATCTGTTCAAAGTGATGTTCTGCAGACATGGAAAAATAATTGTAGTTATGTACTTTAGAAAATCTAAATACTTGAAATATGTCATGTATATTTATTTAGTATCTTATTGAAATTTTCAGATTAATATTATAAATAACTTAAATGGATAGTTGAACAATTGCTTTTATTTGACTCACTCTCAGGCCATCCGAGATGACCTTTAAGTAGACTTTATTTCTTTAGGAAAACAATAAAGAAGATTTTTAGGCAAAGCCTTGGTCCTTTTAGTGATTCATAAAAAACATGGCAATTGGCTACCAGCACTTTTTGTGAGTCAAAAAAACATACAGACAAAATAAAATTAATACCTTTGGCTTCTGATTATACACTGATGTCTTTTGAAGCCAAAATAATCTGCCAGTGCAAGAAACTTAACATTATTTAAATGTCTTTAATCCACACAAAGAAAGATATTTAAAATAATGTCAGGAACAAATTGGAAAAAATAAACACTATGGATGTAAATATGTTGCAAGATCTGTTTGGTTACTGACCAATTTCCAAATACCTTCATTTGTGTTCAGCAAAACAAAAAAATTCATAGACAAATGTTGAGTAAATGATGACAGATGTTTTATTTTGTAGTGAATCACCCTTTAAGTATGCATGGATCCACTTACTCCAGGTTTTTCCCCATTGTTTGTTCTCAGATTTGATGCCCTCATTTATCCGTCATCCAACGTTCCTTCGGCGCGAACCTCCATTAGTGGAGCCGGTTCCGGCTGGTGTGCCTGGTCCTGGTCCATATTCTTCCGGATCTGTTGGAGATGTTAGCGGCCCCAAAAGTTTCCTGCGCAACGCTCCTCCACGAACCCCGCTGGAGGTTTCACGCAGGGAGAGTCACCGTCTGTCTGCCCCACCACATCTTCATTGTGATTACTCCCCTTCCTCGCCATCCTACATCAGCGATGCTGGTTCTGTAACGGAGAATGGAGATGGTGGCCCGTATTACTATCCTCCAGAACCATACTACAATAACCAACCCAGGCGAGCGCGCAGACCAGACCACTTTAATGAGAACTACAGATACTATGACCACAATGAACTCAACTTCCCACGAAACCCAGGACAGCCCCAGACGCCTCAGCCACACAGCCGCCCTCCACCCGGTGAGTTACTTTTGATCTGGTGTGCGTTTACACATCACATGCACAAACTTGCACGCATTATAATAGACTCTGCATGGAATAACAAACATGATTGTCGCTCTTTACTATAAATACACTGATGTTTGCTGTGTTTATGAGAACATATGCTGTTTACTGTATGAGATTCTTCAGGTTCCTCTGTCTAAACATAGATTCACTCTCCTTTGTCAGCCGGATAATATAAAAAAAAGGGATTATATGTAAAATTAGGGTGGCACGGTGGCTCACTGTCGACTCACAGCAAGAAGGTCACTGGTTTGAGTCCCGGCTGGGCCAGTTGGCATTTCTGTGTAGAGTTTGCATGTTCTCCTTTTGTTTGCGTGGGTTTTCTCCTGGTGCTCCGGTTTGGCCATAGTATGTAAATGTGAGTGTGTATGGGTGTTTCCCAGTACTGGGCTGCAGCTGGAAGGGCATCCGCCGCGTAAAACATATGCCAGAATAGTTCATTCCGCTGTGGCGACCCCGATAAATAAGGGACTAAGTCGATGTAAAATGAATGAATGAATATATGTAAAATTCAGGAATTGTTTCTGTTAAATATATTGCACTCTCTTATTTTTTTAAATAACATAATAAGATGACATTTGATCAGATTAATTCTTTTCTTCAGGAAAACGTTAAAGAAGATTTGTTATTGAAACATTTGTGCTTTTAGTGATTCATAAAATGCAAGTCATTGGCTACCAGCATTTTGGGAGTCAAACAAACCATATACAGGCTGAACAAAATTAATATCTGTGGCTTCTGACAATACGTTGATGTCTTATAAAGCCAAAATTATTTGCCAGTGCAAGAATCCACACAAAGGAAGATATTAAAGAGAATGTCAGCAACTAATTGGAAGAATAAATACTATGGGAGTAAACGAGAAGTAATTTACAGCATATATTAAAAATAGAAACTGTTTCTGTTAAATATATTACACTTAAAAAAAAAAAAAAAGCAAAATATACACAGCAAAAGTGAGAGTGGTAACATCTTAAAAAAAGCATCAATTCTAGTCATAGTCACATGCATATGTTTGAGGTTAAAAATACACTGTTATGACAGTGAATCCCTTTTCTTTACATGACGTATTGGTACAGAACAGAATCTTTATCTACATTATAAGCATGTGTCAGAAGCTCTCGGGAGCTATAGTAAATGTACTTTGAGTTAAAATGTCACCAATGTTACCGGATGAAACCTAAAGTGGTTATGAGGACTTAAAATATATGGAAAGAGTCTTAAAAAAGGATTAAATGGTATTGAATTTCACCATCTGATTTCTGTATATACCCTGTTTTAGTTGGCAAAAAAAAACTTCCATTGGTTTTTAGCCATATACAGTGCTCTGCATATATGAGTACACCCCCCACAAATCTCTCATTTAAATAAATATTTTCTATAGGATGCTTTACAATATTATATTTGTGCATATACATTAGTTTAGTCAGTACTGAAGCCAAATCTGGAGCCAATCTAACAAAATAACTTACAATAATTATTCAAAAATTAGTAGCCCAAATTTATATGTCAGGAGAAAAATATAAAATAAAATGTTTAAAAATAGCAAAAATCAAGAGAAACAAAAAATATATACAATTTTGTTGAAATGTTGTAGTTTGTAATTTTTTCCCCAATATTTTGCATAGATTTAAATGTATCATCTTTCCATTTCTAAAGATGTTCTGTGACTAAAATATTATTTAAATGAATATATCTGTTTAATAAATCTGTTTTGTTCAAATGCACCAATATATATTACCCATATTCACTGAGAAATGGATAAAA
>CAIGQW010000302.1:16015961-16028685 GCA_903798125.1 Danio choprae | reverse complement strand
CAAAAATGTCATTAATGATGCAATTGACTGAAAAATTCAACAATCTGACAATTCAAATCCTTGCTGAAGTCTAAAAAATATTCAAAGAAACAAATACTTGTCCTACAAACTACATTTTAACACACACTTTCTCAAATGTCATTCCATCACAGTACTTCCCATGATCTGTGAGACTGACAGAAATGTGCATTTATGTTGTTTGCCCTTTCCTTCACCCTGTGATGATGTGCGTGCGTGCGTGTGTGTGTGTGTTTGTTCCTTGTGCTGAACTTTTGAAAGTCTTCTGGGGGTTTTAGCTTAATATATGACCCTGCAGCTGTGACTTGTTGTTTGCTCTTCATCTCTCTTTCGTTTCACTCCACCTCCTTTTGTATTCAAACTTACAAAAGCTCATTCTAGAACCATTTTCCACATACATATTTGTAATACTTCCCTGAATGTGTGTTTTTTTTTTCTTTCTTTCTAGCAATTGGCCGAGTGCCAGCAAAGTCAGTGGGTAATCTGACGACCATGAGCGGGGAGGAGGCGGCTCTTCCTCCTGGCTGGACTGTTGATTGGACGATACGAGGAAGGAAGTATTTTATCGATCACAACACAAACACGACTCATTGGAGCCATCCGCTGGAGAGGGAGGGGCTCCCGCCTGGCTGGGAGAGGGTGGAGTCGGCAGAGTTTGGAGTCTATTATGTTGACCACATCAACAAACGTGCCCAGTACAGACATCCTTGCGCACCCAGGTGAGTGTCATTTAAACATGCAGTATAATGATATACAGTTGAAGTCAGAATTATTAGCCCCCCTGCATATCTTTCCCCAATTTCTGTTTAACAGAAAGAAGATTTTTACAACACATTTCTAAACAAAATAGCTTTAATAATTAGAAATTAATAACTGATTTCTTTTATCTTTGCCATGATGACAGTACATAATATTTTACTAGTTATTTTCAAGATACTAGATATTAGCTTAAAGTGCAATTTAAAGGGTTAACTAGGTCAATTAGGCAAGTTAGGGTAATTAGTCAAATCATTGTATAACGATGGTTTGTTCTGTGCATAATCAAAAAAATATATTGGGGCGAGAAATATTGACCTGAAATGTTTTTAAAAATATATATGAACTGCTTTTATTCTAGCCGAAATCAAACAAATAAGACTTTCTCCAGAAGAAAAAATGTTATAGCAAATACTGTGAAAAATTCCTTGCTCTGTTAAACATCATTTGGGAAATATTTAAAAAAGAAAAAATCACAGGAGGTTTAATAATTTCAACTGACTTCAACTGTATATGGTATTTTTTTTTATCACAATATATTATATTACTGAATATCAGCACATGTCTAGACTGTTTGATGCCGTTTGGTTTTAAAATATGCCAACTTTCGCTGTTTTAGTGTGCCTCGTTATGACCAGCCCCCTCCCCCACCTGTCACCTACCAGCCCCGCCCACCAGAACGCAACCAGCCTGTACTGGTACCAGCAAACCCGTATCACTCAGCTGAGATTCCAGACTGGCTGCAGGTATATGCCAGAGCTCCTCTAAAGTAAGTTTCTTCACTTCACTCTTACATACAGAATTTTAAACATTAAAGGTCCCATCAAAGTGCCTTAAAAGTGCCTTGTGTTTTTTCACCGTTCAACGTGTGGTGGTCTTTTGAGGCTTTTGAGGTTGGTCTGTGACGACTATTGCATATGATCCGTTTAATACTCTTGTGTCTCTGAAAACATATTTACGCTGTCTAAATTCTTCGTCCCACACATAGTAGCGCTATGTGCCATTCAGATACTAAAGAGCATTTTGATTGGTCGGAAAATTATTCGGAACTGAGAACATGCATGTTTTAAATGCTTCTATTTTCTAAAAAAGATGTTGTCTTTGTTTTAAAAGCACTAGCTTAAAGATGACATTAAGACTAAAACATTGTTACTAACACCCAATAACCTATTTTGATTTCAGGTGGACTTTAATCTGACATAGTATACCATCCAGCCTGCATCAATGATATCCCTTCATTTATTGTAAAGGCTTTAGTTTTAACTTCTAGTGTTTTAGTTATAAAGTGTCATGTGATCAGTGTAGGCTTGATGTAACTGTAGATTCTTTACGGGTGCTCAGCAACATTGCAGCTTGTTGCATTAATATGGAATACAACTAATGTGTGATAACAGATAGGCAACTGTGTATAGCAGCTCTTTTACTTTTTACAGCTCTCTAACTCTTCTAGACATATTTCTTGAGTTTATATTTAACCACAATTTTTTTTATAATGTTTATATATTATTACAGCAGTTATTGTGTTAAATTAGCTCTTGTCTGGTTTATTTCAGAAAATGCTTTTGTCAGTTTTATTGGTTTTAGTTATTTTTGAAATATTTAGTTTTAATTTTTAAGTTGTGGTTAAACTGTATATACAGTGCCTATAAAAAAATCATCATACATCTTTGAAATAATGACTTTATTTGTCATACAACCTGAAATCAAATCACATTCCAAATCACTTTTCCAGCCTTTGAAATGTTTTGTAGCCTCTTCTCCTAACCTTTGCCTTTCTACAGCTTTGTCCTAAAGGTCTTTTGGAGGCCGGGTGTAATGTGATTAAAAGTATAGATTTTCACAGGGTATGATGATTTTCTAGTGTGTGTGTGTGTGTGTGTGTGTGTGTGTGTGTGTGTGTGTGTGTGGTGTGTGGGGTGTGTGTGTGTGTGTGTGTGTGTGTGCTTATACATATTTTTTATTTTAATTGGGTTCAGCATTATTTCAATGACAATATTTTGAGTGGTTAATTTTAGTTGACAACAGTGTATTTAACAGACATAGATTATTTTAGTTCAATTCTAGTAATTACATTGGTTAAATATCTGCTCTGTTCAGGCCACTTCTTCCAGCTCTGGTATGTGGCGAGATTTTTGCTGGAGGAATCTGACTAGATACTTTATAACCCCCCAGTTTACATATATGCAAATTTAGGAGAAGGACAAGGGACAGTGCTGGAGGTAATATGGGGGACACTTGGCAAACCATTTTCACATATTTTGGAGTTGTCCAGCCATCCAGTTGTATTGGCAGGATATAATACAAAATATGTTTGGTAATGGAATGGACTTCTCTTTTATAACAATTTACTTGGGATATATAGCAGCCAACTTAATGGTAAAAGACAAGTATTTACTCAAAATACTTCTAGCATCCAACAAGAAAACTGTAACTCAAAAGTGGCTTGAACCCTTTACAAAATCGTAATGGTTAAATATCAAAATATGGAGAGGATGACTTTTTTATTAAAACTACAAATGGACAAATACCTCCAATGTTGGGAGAAATGGCTTGTGCTAAGTCCTTTACGGTGTGTAAACTGATCTTTTATATGTATTTGTTCATGTGACTTGTAAGTACATGTGACCAGTCAACTGTCCGTGTAACTTCCGATGTTATTGTTTTTTTTTGTTTTTTATTATCATTATTATTATTTTTCTTCCCTATTTTTATTTATGTTTTAAAGTATATACATTATTTTAAGTAATTACAGCATAAATAAAACAAAAACCATCAAACTAAAACCATTTTTTTAGTAATCAAATTAATCAAAATATATAATATAATATAATATAATATAATATAGTATAATATAATATAATATAATATAATATGCGTTGTTTTTCATTGACTGTTTCTTGTAACCCATAAGTCTGGTAGAGTGCTGATTCTTCAGTCATGTGTACATGCATGTATGTTTCTGTCCCAGATACGACCACATCCTGAAGTGGGAGCTCTTCCAGCTGATGGATCTGGACACGTATCAGGGGATGCTGAAGCTGCTCTTCATGAAGGAGCTGGAGTGCATCGTCAAATCTTATGAAGCATATCGACAAGCACTGCTGACTGAACTGGACACGCGCAAACAGCGGCAGCAGTGGTACGCTCAACAACCAGCCAAAAACTACCCTCCAAACATCTGACTGTTTGTTTTGACACACTCAAACAGCTTACTTATCAGTGCCTTACACCCTTATATCTGACTCCAAATATAAAGCTCAAAGAGAGACGCCGCACAGAACGTTACACTATTACTCTTCTATTATTATATGGCTGTGAGTGTTACGAGTTGTGACTGTGTTGGAAGTGTGTGTGTGTGTGTGTCTGTGTGTCTTTGTGCATATGTTGGCCTGCAGGCAGCTGTGGGTTATGGCAGGACTCACTCATTCTTTATGGAATTGTCTTTATGGACAATCACTACTATCAGTTATCAATGATTTATGTTTAATTCTATTTGCAATGATAGTTTGGCTTTTAGGGCGAACACACAAAAATGCGTCCAGGTCACATTTCAGGCCGGAAATTACATTTATAGTTTACGGAAAGAAAACGAAGCCTGGTTTGGATTGTTTAGCATTTAAATAACGAATAATGAAAATCACTATTTTGTTGTATTATGGTAATAAAAGTTGCTTTATATTCTGAATGTTGAGCAATCTTCATGGTGCTTTGTTTTCTTGAAGTAAAATATGACCTGGACATTTTTGGGTGTTTGCTTGATTGTTTGTGTGGATTCCTTTTTTTAAAGAATTTGCTTCTTATATTTAAAGATGACATTTTTGAGGCTGAATCGTCACTTTGGATGAAGTGACGGCATTTTTTAAGAGGTTAGTGCTTGTGATTTTTCCCCCAGTTAAAAATGTTTGTAAAAACTATCTTCAGCATCATCACTAAATAAACCAGGACCTTGTATTGTGTGGGTGAGGATGTTTTCCAAATTAAGGTTTAAAAACAAATTTTCTCAGTTTTCTGCATAATTATTTTGACCACTGTCCATGTAGAGCAGAGTTCTTTATAGCTATTTATTATTATTATTATTTTAGGGGTTTTTCACCTTTAATTGGAAAGAACAGTGGAGGTTACAGACAGGAAAGTATTGGGAGCAGAGAGGGGGGAAGGGTCAGCAAAGTACCACGAGCCGAGAATCGAACTCGGGTCGCCGCATGCACCATAGTGCTATATGTCGGCGTACTTAACCAGTAGGCTATTGTTAGCAAAGGTATGAACTTATTTAAAGGATCAAAGGAAATCCTTTTAGGCTCATTTTATGACTCCCTTAGAGATTTTGAATTTCAATTTTGAATCTTTTCAGCCAGGTCTGACTGGGACCATTTTAGCTTAGCTTAGCATAAACCTTTGATCAGATTAATTAAAAAATGTAAATACTTGTATCAAATGAATTCAAATACATAAATTTGATAATTTTCCAGTTTAGAGTACTGAGAGTATTGTTTCTAGCCATATTGGCTTCGAAAATACAACTTTTCGTTTTCTGTCGGTCTTAGGACAGTGTAACTAGAGAAGAGTCAAGCTTTAAATAGGAAAATTACCTAAATTAAGTTTTTGGGGGGGTTTACGAGATGGTCTAATCCGATTCAATGATTTATGCTAAGCTAAATGGGCTCCCACCAGACCAGAAGATCAGCTGAATGGATTCAAAAATGGTAAAACTGTTTGGGGACTTGTAAAATGAGCCTATTTCCAAAAAAGTGGAGTGTTCCATTTAAAAAAATTCACCAAATACAGTACATATCAGACCTAACAGGCCTTCATCGGGGTGTTGAATTCCTGCTTGTTGATAATTTTTTTAGTTCCACTTAGGAATGGAACTGGGCTGCATGATATTGGGGTTGTACTTGTATATATGTGTTGATGTACTTGTGTACTTGTAGCTGCACAATATTGGAAAAATTTGACATTGCGATATTTCATTTTGTTTCTGCAGTTAAATATATAAAATTACAATTTCACCAGATGACTTGAATATGTCTGTGGAAAGAATTTATTAAGTTTGATTAATTGGGATTATTTTTGTAGGGCTGTGAACCATGCTTAAAATATAATAAACAAATTACAAGCACAGAAAAATATATTATAGCCAAGATAAAAGTGAAATAAACAGTGTTTTATGGTTTCAGGATACAAATAGTATTCAGGTACAGAAATTGCATAATCACATGTAAAATTTACACTGCACTCTATGGATGATTTGCTCTATGGATGATTTGACAAAATTATTCTTTAAGGTTACAAATGGTAAAATATCTTGTGCCTGAATGCTTTCAACTCGTTCAGGCCTTAAAAACACATGCAGATGATAAACTTTCACTTCATTCCGGTTAATGTCTGAAGTTACTCCACAAATCTCATGTGTTCTGAATTGCAGCTCATGGACAACTATAATCCTGAGCTGTGTCAGTCTTGGGACACAATGTAACTACAGAAGTCAAGCTTTAAATAGGAAAATTATCTAAATTATCTGGGGTTTTTTTAATGAGATGCTAATGGTCTAATCCGATTCAATGATTTATGCTAAGCTAAGCTAAATGTGCTTCCACCATACCTGGAGATCAGCTGAATGGATTCAAAAGTGGTAAAACCCTATAGGTAAAACTGAACTATTTAACTCTGATTTGTAAAATTAGCATATTTCCAAAAAATATTCCTTTAAAGTGTTCCTTTAAAAAATACATATCCTGCGGTGACGAATGCACACATTGCGATATCGATGCTGAAATGATATATTGATATATAAATGAAATATTGTGCAACCCTATAATCCCACTTATCATTTCAGAATAAATTCAGAGGAAACATAATTTGTCCTCAGCCTGCAAGTGCCTGTTGTTCAATAATAGTTCTTTGATTATTATTCAGAATGATCTCGACGACAGCTTGTGTTTTTAAACATGTAGTATTTTATTCCCTTATAAATAGCACTGAACTCAACGAACAACATCCATTACAAAAGAAGAACAGACTGCTTTCATGTGAGTGTCAAAGAGAAACAGTATTTACAGTGAGAAGATGAGCGTCAGAACTAATACTGTGATTTGATTTTTTTTACTGCAGGTCAGCCTGGTTGTTTGCAGACTCTCTTCTGGGTCTGAGTTCCCTCATCATGTGACTGCGGGCCTGAGCTGTAGGTGCAGGATGATGTTTCTGTGTTGTGTGAATGTGACCAGATGGAGAACTGTCCCGTGTCTCTTTGACTGTACGTACGCTCCACTGTCTCTGTCCACAAGCTGTGTTCGGTCAGTTTCGTTTCTTGTCCTGCTCAGGCTGTTGGTCGCTCTGGTGTCCGGGGAAGGCATGATTATACAGCTGCCTGTGGTTTGCTGCTACGCTGTACAGCTTATACAGAGCCTGAGGGAGACATAACACAGTTTGTGATGTGTTGTGGGATTGTGTGTAAGCTGAAAGGTGAGTGTGTTCAGGGCTGTGCAGGTACAGTGAAGCCTCCTTACCTCATTTGTGTTTCCCTAAAACACAGAGATGAAGAAATGGTAAATTAATGTAGTAAAGAGTTTTTAATATACACACACACACATATACATATAATAGTTAAATGTGTAAACAGAATGTAATACATATTTCATATATTTTATCAGATATCCACTCATTTTGATCAAGAAAGACGGCTCATTTATTTATTTATTATTTATATTTTTTCCATTATTTTTGTATAATTTTGTGAGAATCCTGGGAAAAAAGTGTGGTTTCCATAAACACATTTATATACATTTAATATATTGTTTTAGAAGTTGTAAATATATTAAAAAGTTTATTTATTTATATATGTATTTAGTTATTTCTTTTGTTTAATATTTATTATAGTATAATATTGTTTATTTATATTTAAACTGTAATAATATTTCACAATAATACTGTTAAATGCAGCTTTGTATATATATATATATATATATATATATATATATATATATATATATATATATTTGTTTTTGTCTATATCTGTATCTATCTTCCTATCTATTGTTAAATATATAATATACATTTTAATATATATTTATTAATCTATATCTATTACCTATGTTAAATATTTTTAAATATATCTATTGTTAAATATTATATATATGTATAAAATAATTTTTAATTTATATATTTTGGTAAATATATATTTTTTAAATATCTATCTATCGTTAAATATATAATATACATAAAAAATATATATATACATACATATATATATATACATACATACATACATACACACACACACACACACACATATATATATATATATATATATATATATTTATTATTATTATTATTATTTATTTATTTATTTATTTATTTATTCATAATTTTTTTATCTATCCATATACAAAAACAACATTTATTTAAGCTATATCTAAATGCAAAGTCTGTTAAAATACATTTTCTGTTCATTGTTGTGTTGAGTGTTGTACCTGATCCCACAGAGCTCCTGCCACCTGGTCGATGACCGCGCCCAGTTCTCTGTATTCTCCTGAGTAGCGAATATAAGCCCAGGTGCACAGAGTGATGAGCGCGAACCCCAGCACCATGTTGCAGACACTCGCGATGACGTCCACACCCACAAACCCCGTGATCCCTGCAGCCACATACATCACAAAGATCACCACGAAGAGCGTGGCGGGTGTCCGCGCCGCGTGGAAGATGTTTTTGGAGTCGTTGTGTTTGATGTACTGGACGAACAGCTCGTCGATCTCGGTCTCCAGCTGCAGCAGGTAACGCCGGCTGAACTCCTCACCGCCCATCTTCTTCACACTGCGGAATAATGCTAACGCCTCCTCGCGTATCTCCAGGTGACGTGCCTGGAGTTCACTTGGGGCGAGGAAAGGACGATCACCTCCGCTCACCTGGAGGGATAAAACATGCAGTTGAAGTCAAAATTATTCGCCCTCCTGTGAATTTTTGTTTTCTTTTTCAAATATTTCCCAAATGATGTTTAACAGATCAAGGAATTTTTCCACAGTATAACTAATATTTTTATTTTATTTTATTTTATTTGACTTATTTGTTTTATTTGACTAGAATAAAAGCAGTTTTGTTTTGTTTTTTAACCATTTAAGGTCAAAGGAGGGCTAATAATTTGGACTTTAACTGTATATAAGCTGATAGATACTGAGAGTTTCCTTTTTTTCATTATTATTAATATTTTATCACATTTTTAAGATTTAATTGGTCTTTTTCCCTGCATAGGGATAGTTAGTTAAAATATGGCAGGGTCATTTTGTTGTTTGTTGACTAGATGGATAAAAATAATATTCATGCTGTCCTGACAAAATGGCAATAAAAAATATTGTAAATATATAGGCTGATAGATATCAATCTTAATCTTAATATGGCCATGCCATAAAAACAAATGTGAAAACTGAATTGGATTAACCAGCAGAAATTATGCATAATTTATCAGCTCATTATTAAAACTAAGAATTTATCTTCTGCTGATATCAATATGGCCACAGATATATATCATGCATCCCTGTTAATGTCACACTCACCACCTCCATCTTCCTGTTGTACAGATCTTTAGCTCCAGCCACTGCAGCCAAATTATTGGCTTCTGCTGTGGCCTGTGAACACAAACACACCATAACACAACTTACTATGGCTGTATTCAAAATTGGCCCCTATATTCTTCAATAGTCCACTATTTGAGAGAGCAGCCATTTATAGTGGCGTCCGAAACCACAGTGGACATTCTCAAGTCCAATCAATCAATCAAGCGCACAATGCAGCACAATAACGAGTGGGTGGGCCAAGACCCATGTGAGCGGAGCAAGGCCGGTGGCAGGAGTGTTTAACATGTCCTAAGTCCCACGGAGTTGTTACTTTAGTTTTTTATGATTAAAATAGCTGAGCATTTGCAAGTTTCCAGCTCTTTCTTCCCTGGATGAGAGTGAGTTTGAGCTGCTTCTACAGTAGCATCCCAAACATTTCAGACGTAAACCCAAAACACTGGCAAAGAAACTCGACACAGTGCAACAGAAACTATGGGTGGAAGAAAAAAAAACATTTGATGCATTGCGATTCTTTCTCTAACGATTCTGAATCGATTCTTAAAAGTTCAGAATCGATTCTGCATTCAAATAAGATCATGACTTGGCATGAGCAGACACGAGCTCTAAACAAAAATAATTAGCGTTGATGGATATAATGTTTATAAAAAGAAAACATTGTAATGCTCTCTTTTTGTTTGTTCTTCATAATTGCTAATGTTTTTATGGTACATTCAGAGCTAGTTCATCCTGAATAATTATTCATTCATTCATTCATTTTCATTTTGGCTTAGTCCCTTTATTAATCTGGGGTCGCCACAGCGGAATGAACCGCCAACTTATCCAGCATATGTTTTACGCAGGGTATGCCCTTCCAACTGCAACCCATCACTGGGAAACATCCACACACACCCATTCACACACATACACTACGGACAATTTAGCCTACCCAATTCACCTATACCGCATGTCTTTGGACTTGTGGGGGAAACCGGAGCACCTGGAGGAAACCCACGCCAACACGGGGAGAACATGCAAACTCCACACAGACACGCCAACTGACCCAGCCGAGGCTCGAACCAGCGACCTTCTTGCTGTGAGGCGAATGTGCTACCCACTGGGCCACCGTGAGGCTGAATAATTATTTAATAATTTAAACAAATTTGTATAATTTCATATAATTGGTAAAGCAGAACTGTCAGTACTACAGAGATTCCAATCATTAAACAAAAGCACAGAAACTCCAATTCTGGTTCAAATGTAAAGATGTAAACGTACAGCAGATGAAATTATTTTGGACTCAAATCATGACTCCCAGAATTAGAAAGAGATCAGATGGTGAAGTCTATAAAGATTCACACACATAATAGAAACCCCACAGTACTAGCATTCCAGAAGTGCCGTTGCAGAGCAGCACAGACAGAACGTAGAAGTATCAATTCTCAAAATGGTCTTAAATCCTCATTTTTAGGTGAACTGTCCCTTTAAGACGGTGGAATGTGTGTGCTGAAGGTTAAGCGCTCGCACCTGTAACATGGATTTTGGATGTGGCAGCTCCTCTCCCTGGTAAATCTTGATATACGCCTAAAATCACAAACAGATATTCAGTTTACTCCAAGATTTCCAAATGTAAAATGAATATTAATTAACAGCATACAAATTGGGGATAAAGGATATATTGGTACCTGCAGATTTAAAAAAAAATAATAATAATGTAACAACACTGGCACATGTAATCTTTAAATATTGATTTTTCATGCTTTAATGCTTTATTCGTAAGTATAAATATCTATAATTTTATACACTACTTGACAAAAGTCTTGTGGCCTAAGTTTTAGGAACAACAAATAATAACTTGACTTCTAGTTGATCATTTTGGTCAAGGGCTTATTTGAAAGGCAGAGGCCTCTAGATAATGCTTATTTTGCCAAAATAAAATATGATCATGCCTTGATTTTTAATTATTTAATTAGGACAGTAAGGTCTGACTTTGCTTAGACAAAAGTCTTGTCATCAAACAGAAATAATGTACAGTATACAATATGAAGTCATGGTGCAGAGAAAAAATAATTAATATTGTGTATGACTCCCATGAGCTTGGAGGACTGCATCCATACATCTCTGCAATGACTCATATAACTTATTAATAAAGTCATCTGGAATGTCAAAGAAAGCGTTCTTGCAGGACTCCCAGAGTTCATCAAGATTCTTTGAATTCATCTTCAATGCCTCCTCCATCTTACCCCAGACATGCTCAATAATGTTCATGTCTGGTGACTGGGCTGGTCAATCCTGGAGCACCTTGAACTTCTTTGC
The DNA here is from genome assembly GCA_903798125.1 of Danio choprae. Lineage (NCBI taxonomy): Eukaryota > Metazoa > Chordata > Actinopteri > Cypriniformes > Danionidae > Danio > Danio choprae. The sequence goes on along the minus strand of CAIGQW010000302.1, from coordinate 16,017,052 downwards.
TTTCAGGAACTTTGATGTGGAAGTATGAGAAGGAGCGCTATCCTGCTGAAGAATTTGCCCTCTCCTGATGTTTGTAAGGTAATTGGCAGCACAAATGTCTTGATACCTCAGGCTGTTGATGTTGCCATCCAGTCTGCAGATCTCTCACACACCCCCATACTGAATGTAACCCCAAATCTTGATTTTTCCTTCACCAAACTTGACTGATTTCTGTAAGAATTTTGGGTCTATGTGGGTTCCAGTAGGTCTTCTGCAGTATTTGTGATAATTGGGTTGCAGTTCAACAGATGATTCATCAGAAAAATCGACCTTCTGCCACTTTTCCAAATGATACTAGAAGTCAAGTTATTATCTGTTGCTCTTACAACTGGGATCAACGACAAGACTTTTGTCAGGTAGTGTATTATTACATCATAAATTATTTCTAACAGTAGCAACTACACTGCTAACAAAACCGTTACCTTGAAATACTCCACAAGTCCACGGCAGGTGATTTTGCTTCCATTGATCTCTTTTACATCCAGGTTTTTGGGGCGTAATAAACACGGAACAAGCACTTGCAGATTATTGATAAAGTCTTGATCAATCTCTGAAACACAAGATCGAAAATAAATGAACATTGTTTTTATAAACACTTCTTCACAGCGAAACTAAGATCTGCTGATTAGCATGTATTATTAGATATATACCTCTCAATCTGCCGTCAAAATGTGGGTTTGTGGCCACCTTGAGTCCTGGATGTGGCATGAGAAAGCAGGAGATGTTGGTGAAGCATGAATGGATGTGTTTCCTCACGTTCTGTAGCTCCTCGTGTTGATTCTCTGAGATCTGTGCAAAAACATGATATTATTGAACATTACATTATAATATTATTATTAATAAAAACACTGATATTAGCGGTGGTTCTGTCTTAATGATTTCAGTATATTTAGCAGGTCCTGTAGGATTTAGCAATTCTCTGAGCGATATCCTTAACCATCACTTAAACATTTTTAATCTAGACTAAAACATGCCTGTAAAAAGTGTTTTTTTGATTCTATGTCAGTTAGGGTTAGGTTAACACTTTATTTTAAGGTATCCTTGTTACATCT
>CAIGQW010000302.1:15967690-16015951 GCA_903798125.1 Danio choprae | reverse complement strand
CAGGTAGGGTTAGGTTAACACTTTATTTTAAGGTGTCCTTGTTACATCTTCCATGCATTTACTACTATAGTAATTACAATTAATAATACGTAATTACATGCGACTAACCCTAAATCTAACCATGTGATTACTTACCATTACTCAGTAGTTAAATGAACACTATAACAAGGATAAATAATGTGTAACCGTATGTCATTATAACAGCTCAATTTTACTTAATGGCTAAAACAGGGCAAAAAGAGTAATTTACTGGTTGTTTAAATGCCCACAAATGGAAATCAATGATCTTTTAGCAACAGCATGGCAGAATACTTCCATAAATTTTTTTTAAATATAATTAATTGCCCTGATAATATGATTTTAGTAAAATGATGTTTACGTGCTTAATTGTATGATAAAGCTCAGTCATTTTAATTGCGTCTGGCAAAAATACAATGCAGTACGGCTACACTGAGGATTGATCGATTCTCTCTGTTAGTGTTTCCTTTATATTAGTTATGTAGATGTAAATGTAGATTGTAAATGTTACATATGTTATGTAACATTTATGTAAATGTAGATTGTTGTCTTTGTATATTTTCACAGCAAAGCAACACAAGGAATACTGCAAATATTGCTGCAAGTTTTGAGAAATGCTGTCATTTTAGGCCACAAAAAATGTCCTGCAAAATCCTGGAGGAAATCCTGACCTTTCCATACTTCCATATACTTACTTTTAATCTTTTCTCCAGAAATTTCATTCCTCCTTCCTGTCCATAAGGAAACTCGTATGGAAAGCTCCAGTCCCGCACCAGAAAGATCAGTGACTTGTGAAATAACACATACCAGGTGATTAGTGACTTTTTTTATACGAGTATCATTAAAAAAGCCTTTCATAGTGAAACTTTGAAACAAAACATACTGAAAATACACGTTTTGCTGCTCTCAGAATTGTAGCACTGTTAGAAGCTGCCAACCAAAGCATTAAAATAATACCTGAAACGGTTTGAGAAATGTTTCTTCCATAGCCAGTCTGCCATATTCGGTGAAGAGCTACACAGGTCACAAAAACACATATACTTATTACTTATAACTATTATTATTATTATTATTTCATTCATTTTCAACCGCTTTTCCGGGGCCGGGTCGCGGGAGCAGCAGTCTTAGGAGAGAACCCCAGACTTCCCTCTCTCCAGACACTTTCTCCAGCTCGGGGGATCCCGAGGCGTTCCCAGGCCAGCCAAGAGACATAGTCTCTCCAGCGTGTCCTGGGTCTTCCCCGAGGCCTCCTCCCAGTGGGACATGCCTGGAACACCTCCCTAGGTAGGCGTCCAGGAGGCATCCGAAACAGATGCCCGAGCCACCTCAGCTGACTTCTCTCGATGTGGAGGAGCAGCGTCTCTACTCTGAGCTCCTCCCGGGTGACAGAGCTCCTCACCCTATCTATAAGGGTGTGCCCTGCCACCCTGCGAAGGAAACTCATTTCGGCCGCCTGTATCCGAGATCTTGTCCTTTCAGTCATGACTCAAAGTTCATGAGCATAGGTGAGAGTAGGAACGTAGATTGACCGGTAAATCGAGAGCTTTGCCTTTTGGCTCAGCTCCTTCTTTACCACAACGGACCGGTACACCGACTGCATTACTGCTGCCGCTGCACCAATCCGCCTGTCAATCTCATGTTCCATCCTTCCCTCACTCCTGAACAAAACCCCAAGATACTTGAACTCCTCCACCTGGGGTAAGGACTTTCCTCCAACCTGGAGATTATTATTATTTCACATTAGAAAAATGTCCTTTGTAAGATTCTTTTCAGTTCTGTTTCACACACAAAAACTATGGTTTTCCCAGTTTGTTGCATTCCAAGCGGGAATAATGTGATACAGGTAATAATAATGTTGTCAATAAAATTCCATTTCTTGCACAGACCCACTGTAGGCCTCAGTCTTTAAAGTCTAAATGTCTGACTACATTTACTAGCATTGGGGTAAATGAGTCTTTTTATACCTGTAAATGCTGAAGATCGTCTTCCTGAACATTCTGGGATATGTTGTACACCTAGAAGGAACCAAAATGGCGTCATTGTTAAATCTTCACTGAGAATGAAGAGTTATTTTAAAGCTCAGTTATTTTGGGGGCTGTATTTGTGCTGTGTTGTGAATGTAAAACCTGCATAGAGCTGATCATGGTACTGAGGGCGAATACAGTAGCTGAGTCACGGAGAGTGGACTGACTGTCGAAGGTTCCTTGTGTGTCCATTAGCAGCACTGCCACCTAAAGGCGAAAATATAGAATGAACGACTGCCATATTTAAACCACATACAAACCTCTTATATTTAGTGAGTTTTTTTTACTTTATTTCAGCATACAGGAATATGGTAAAGACTCGGCTAACATACAGTAGATATGTTATGTTATGAATAATCTGGGGTCGCCACAGCAGAATGAACTGCCAACTTATCCAGCATATGTTTTACACAGCGGATGCCGTTCCAGCTGCAACCCAGCACTGGAAAACATCCATACATACTCATTCTCACACATACACTACGGACAATTTAGCCTACCCAATTCACCTATACTGCATGTTTTTGGACTTGTGGGGGAAACCGGAGCACCCGGAGGAAACCAACGCAAACACGTGGAGAACATGCAAACTCCACACAGAAATGCCAACTGACACAACCGGGGCTCGAACCAGCGACCTTCTTTTCAACAATTAGTTGATCAATTTTTTTGTTTTAACATTTTAAACATTTGTAATGAAAAAACATTAACTTGAGATTTCTACGTCAAATAAATGCTGTTCTTTTGTACATTATATTAACTGTTAAATATGGAAAGAGTTGTTAATAATTATAATATTTATGATACAATTCAAAAGAATTGTCTTATTGTTAAAACACTTCATGAGCACCAAAACAATATTTTAAAATGATTTCTCAAGAATGGAGAATGATGCTGATAATTCAGCCAATTTGCCATTACATGAACATTTTAAATTTTAATAATACAGTATTTCATATTTACTGTTTTTACTGCATCTTTAAAAACATAAATTCAATGTAAATGCAAGAAACATTTACAAATTTGATTGACCCCCAAACATTTAAACAGTACAGGTAGTGTGATTTTCTGAGTATGTTAGAGGGGCTCTCACCTTGCTACCATCTGGTTTGTCCACCAGGAAGACCTCACTCCAAATCTGGATTCCGGTGGTCTCCCGCTCTGATCCTCCTCTCCATGAAAATCCTGTCAGCGGCTCTTCAGGATCCCCCAACCACTTTTCACTGGCCTAAACACACAAAAACACACGCATTACAGATTCACTGAATGTAAGGCTAACACTAGAACCTTCACAGGGTCAAAGCTGCTTTTCAAAAGTACCAGAGTTGTATTATAAATACCCAAGTATTCCAGTCACTCTTTACTTTTAGTTACAATAGATAAAAAAGGTGACTTTTGATTGTCAAACAAGTATTTGGGACACTAAACGCACTGTAATAAATGCTGGGTTCCAAATTCTTCATGTCCCAACACAAATCGATTAAGTTTACCTAATTGTTTTTACAAATTTAATTGGATTGAACATAAAACAATTAAGTTGTCCCAAATAAAGCTCAAGAATTGTGTTGATTCAGCTCATTTTAAATAAGTAGCTTGAACAAGAAGTAAAAATATTTTTTGGAGTGAGTGATGAAGACTGATGTTGTGGAGATTTCTCGTGTCCTTGGTCAGCTCAGCATCATTGTTGATGGCTAAAAATAATAATTTCATGTCTAGACATTATGAAGAAAACAGTGACAATATGTTTTTTAGCCGTATCAAAACCATAGTCATGTACATGGATAAAATTGATCCACTAGCAGTTTTATTGGTAATTAAACAATTAAATCCTTAGATCAATCAAAAATGAAAATGATGTTATTAATTACTCACCCTAACGTTGTTCCAGACCCCTGAGACCTTCGTTCATGATGCAAGAGCTTCCTCATCCTCCATACACAGCAACGGTCCCGACTCGACTCAAAAAGTCCAGAATAATAACAAAAAACATCCGCCAAACAGACCTTATGCCTTCATTGGTTCAACTGACAAAAGGTCCGCACTCAATAATATATTAAATAAATCACAGGAGAAAAGAAAAAACAAATGTTTCCGCTTGGTGCCTTCATCAGTGGTTCAATTGAATTATTATTAATCTACGAGAATATTTAGTGCGCATAAAACAAAATAAAACAAAAATAGCAACTTTATCAAACTTTTCTTCTCCTGTGTCAGTATAGGGTGCACGTTTACATGTTACATTAGGTCGCATCTCTGACATAATACCTCAGATGCGCCTGTGCTTTGTTTCAAACAGAAGGAAATGCGTGTGGGTATCCGATATATACATCAGTGCCCTGTAATGACACTGAGGAGAAGAAACTGTTGAAAAAAATACAATAATTTTTGTTTAATGTAAACACAAAAGTATTCTCATAGCTTAACTGAACTAAAAAAAAAACATATGATCTGTTCTGAGGATGTTTTTTGGTATTTTTCTAAATGCCTCTGGAACTTCGCTGTCTGGAGGATGAGGGAGCTCTCTGATTTCACCTTAAATATCTAAATTAATCCATCAGATGGCACTATGGGTATATAGTAAAATAAATAAATGAATGAATAATAAAGATACAAATTGAGAAAATATGAAAAAAGGGGCAAAAGTTAAAGAAGGGTGATCAGTTTTAAACAAATAAAGGCATGTTGTCTGTTTTGAGAATGTTTTTTGGTATTTTTCTGAATGAATCTAGAACCTTGCTGTATATGGAGGATGAGGGAGCTCTCCGAGTTCACCTTAAATACCTAAATCACCTTAAATATCTAAATTAATCCATCAGAGTGTGCTATGGGTGTATAGTTAAATATATATATATATATATATATATATATATATATATATATATATATATATATTTGCATTCCGAGGACGAACAAAGGTCTCAGGGGTCTGGAATGACATGAGGGTGAGTAAATAATAATATCATTTTCCTTTTTGGGTGAACCAGCACTTTAAGTCAACCTGACCTGGCTGTACATGTAGCGCAGCATGAAGTCCATGAGGAAGGATTTGCCCTTCCGGAAGGCTCCTGCCACAGAAATGGCCACCACCTCTCTGTCTCTGACCTCCTCTGACAGCAGGATCTTACTGAGCGCTGCCTCATCCAGCTCAAACGTGTGGTCATCCTTCACCACCAGCACCTGCACCGGACGCGCCCGACCGTCGGCCTCCTCCTCCTCAGAGCTCCAGTCATACACGTTCTTATCCACGAAAGACCCTGCAAACAACCGCATTTGAATATCACAACAACTGTCATAGTGGCAACCATAGATGGAATAACATCCGGCAATGTAAGCAAACCACAGAGACGCCATGTGCTTTTAATGCTTTTAAAGCTGCTGCTTTTAAACACTGTGCTCTCTTTGTATCATAATGTATGCGATGCACTGATTCCTGTGCACCCCATACATTACAATAAACTTTGATAGAGAATTTCTGTAACAAAATGAACTCTTGTTAACAAGTGAAACCTAATTGGAAAAGTTACCATTATTTACTATTGAAGTTTCAATTAATATTTTCATTCATTTTCATTCGGCTTAGTCCCTTTATTCATCAAGGGTCGCCACAGTGGAATGAACCGCCAACTTATCTAGCATATGTTTTACACAGCGGATGCCTTTCAAGCTGCAACCTAGTACTGGAAAACATCCATACACACTCATTCACACACTATTCACATACACTCATTCACACTATGGCCAATTTACTTTATCCAATTCACCTAAATCGCATGTGTTTGGACTGTGGGGGAAACCAGAGCACCCAGAGGAAACCCATGCAAACATGGGGAGAACATGCAAACTCCACACAGAAATGCCAACTGACCCAGCCAAGGCTCGAACCAGCGACCTTCTTGCTGTGAGGCGACATTGCTAACCACTGAGCCACTGTGTCACCCTCTATTAATATATTGAATTAGCTTTACTTAAATTTGTATGTTTTATTCTTATTTATGAATTATATATAGTATGTGTAAATAGTTTTTTAAAATTTGCATTTGATTTCAAATTTATTTTTAATTAAATGTTAATATTAAAATCTATTTTAAATATTGCATCTTTTTTTCTATGTTAGTTTGTTCCAATTTAGTTAATTTAATAGGAATATTTCACCCCAAAAAATTGAAACAGAATTACAACCTGTTTATTTACTCACACTTAAGTGCTTCTAAACCTTTATGAGAGTCTTTTTGTTCTGTTGAACACAAAAGAAGATATGTTGAGAATATTAGAAACTGGCAACCATTGACATCCACAGAAGAAACAATAAATACTATGGAAGTTGATGGTTTCCAGCTTCCAACATTTTTCAAAATATCAACAGAAGAAAGAAACTCAAACAGGTTTGTTACAAGTGAAGGCTGAGTAAACGATGACAGAATTTTTTGTTTTTTATCCTTTTAAGTTTGAACTGATATTTCCATGTACATTTTTTATATTTCTTACTTACTCCATTTATATCGAAGTTTGATATTTAGCCGCACCATATTGGTGTTTCATAACATCTAGTTTTTATGAGGTGGGTTGTTAGCCCAATGCTCAACCCCCAGTTTGGAGGACCAGGACATACACACACACAAACACTATGGACAATTTAGCTTACCCAGTTCACCTACAACACATCTTTGGACTGTGGAGGAAACTGAAGCACCCAGAGGAAACCCACATGTGTGGAGAACATGCAAACTCCACACAGAAATCCCCACTGACCCAGCCGGAGCTTGAACCAGCGACCTTCTTGCTGTGAGGCAACAGTGCTAACCACTGCGCCACCATGTCGCTCCTTTTTTATATTAAGCAAACAATTTTATTTAGTTTTAGCTAAAGATAACTTTAAATTAATGAAGCATTAATGCCATATTGCACTTTAGATAATCATCTGTCTGATATCTGAAGTCTAAATTCAGATCCGAGCTGAGCGATGCGAACACAAATGTTACGGAAGAGCATTCTAGAAGCAAAGACTCTCAATCTTTACTTTACTCTCAATTTACCATTCTCTTGGGACAAACGGTTGAGTCACGGTTTAGTAGGCCTTAATGCAGCAGACAATCCTAATGGATGATCTTGACCTCTGTCATCAAGGCCAGTGTGGTGTGGCTCATAGAGATGTTTTATTGGTTTAGAGGTCCTCAAATGCATCTCAGACCTAATGTAAAACCAACTAGTGGTCAAGCATAATACCAACCGATAATGTGCTTGTGAACCAGGTTGCTTTGGAGGATCTGCCCTTCTAATTGATGCATTGGTCAAGTATTTTCTTAAATGCAAATGTACAGTAATGGAATGGAGAGCATTTCGGATATGGGTTGTTGATGTGACGGTGCATTTTTTACTGTCACACATGACAAAAATGAATATAATTAGTATTGTCATCATTTAAAATGTAGTAAATGGTTAAATATTGCATTGTCTTCCACGGACCTTTGGGTATAGACCATTTTGAGCGATGTAAACAAAAGCAATGATCCAATGTATTTCCTGTTTTACATTTTTTAAATCTATAGCTTCAGAGAATCCAAAAAGAGCCACATGTTGATAAATAATGTTATGACAGCTGTTTTAACGTTAAGTCATGGAATTGCTTCTTGTTACAGTTATGAAATAGATTGATAACAAGCAGGAAATGTTCATGAGCCAATGACATGACCACATTGAAATGGTCTATAAAATTGACTGTTATTACATTTTTTACATTTTTTTTGCCAAAACTCAAAACTGACCTATGCTGTGACTTTCTCAAGTATAGTTCAATAAATTACAGCTCTTATAAGTTATAAAGAAAATCCTAGTAAAAAGAAAATTGGGTCTAATTTTCATTCATTAATTTTCCTTCAGCTTAATCCCTGATTTATCAGGGGTCGCTAAAGCGGAATAAACCGCCAACCTAATTTTACAAGTGGCTATTTTAGTAAATGCCAATCCTTTTTCATCCATATATGTCTGAAAACATAGGAAAGTTATACATTTTTTCACTGAAAACCATGTCCTCTGGTGTGACAGTATACCCTAATTGGGAAATTCTAATGAAACTTTAATTAGTTGGAGGACCCCATTCAAGATCATGTGACTGAAGCCCCCTGTGAAGCCCATGACGTGCACATGGTCAGGTTTTGTCTTAGAATGTTTCACATACTTTTTGTAACCACTATAAAATTGTTAAGTTTTGTTGTCTTTTGGTGTAAAACTCCTGTTTATTCAAAATGTCCCACAAGTCATGGAGAAAGAAAATATTTATATATTCATATAAAATAAACAGCACTATATGAAGATAATTGTCCAGCAATGAAGATAAATCGCTCTATATCATTAAGAGTTCATTCATTTTCCTTCGGCTTAGTTTTTATTTCAGAGGTCACCACAGAGGAATGAACCGCCAACTATTCTGGCATATGTTTTACACAGCGGATGCCCTTCCAGCCGCAACCCAGTACTGGGAAACACCCATACACTCATTCACACACACATACACTACGGCCAATTTAGTTCACCCAATTCACCTATAGCGCATGTCTTTGGACTGTGGGGGAAAGCCGGAGCACCCGGAAGAAACCCACGCGAACACAAGGAGAACATGCAAACTCCACACAGAAATGCCAACTGGCCTAGCCGAAACTCGAACCAGCGACTTTCTTGCTATGAGGCAACAGTGCTAACCACAGAGCCACCGTGCCGCCTCATTAAGAGTTGTTCTCTTAATTTTTTGTTGTGTCACACCATTTTTACAATACAGTTCAGCAAAAAAGTATTTTTTTAAAAACACAGTGACAGAATTGATAAAGTTAGTGACTCCTTATATTTTCTCATAAATCAAAAATGGCGTTTTACATACAAAAAACAGCTTTTTTTACTGCCTACATGACAACTACCCACATACCATATTTGATCACGGGCTAAAAGCACATTATTAGGCCACATGCAAATCTTAAGGATGTGACGAGGCTGTTCACAGCATTGCATTTACACTTCAGCCATTGGTCCTCCTCAATGAAGCGACACCAATACTATCCCAACACTGTAAATTATTTACATTCAAATGACCTCGCAGAGCTCTCGTTCCTCTCTCTTGCTCTCTATCATGTCATATTCACCTGGTCAGGCCTGTATGGAGCAGGAAGCATCACACGACCACCGTCTACTGTATATTATATAAATCAGCATCTCCATACAGGCCTGTAGCAGATGCACAGAGCTCTGCTTATGTGGGTCACTAGCATCCACACACTCACTTCACACACATTTCTGATTTGAAACACTGCAGTGAAGGAAAAGCGTCTAATAAATGACACTGATATGTCAATATAAATAAAGACAGGGATGAATAATTCAGAAATTGAGCATATTATTGACTGTGCATAAGAAATGAGTGTGTGAATTTTAAAAAACGAGCCAACTCTGACAATACAATTCTGCAAATGTCATGTTGCTGTTAAATATAGATATTAAAGCGTTAAAATAGCTGTCATCACAAACACAAACGCGCGCGCGCGCACAGGGCGGAACAGGGCTGTGGTCCGAACCAAATCATCTGATTTAGATGATGAAAAATATATATGCATTTATAGGAGTGTGTTCTTTAAAATACAGATAGGTTGTCACAGCATCTTTACAGAATCGCACAATAATAACCCACGGTCTCACAGTGTGTCTCTCGGCTGGACGGTTTATTGTTTAAAATATGGACTCACCCCAGCTATCTCTGTCCTTTTTGTCCCGTGCCATGTCGCGCTGGTTGTTTTGTTCAGTATTCGGGGTCGGGTCGGATTTAAACAGCGTTCATGAGACGAATGCGATGCTGGAAATCAGCTGCCAGTGATGGAGGCTCATTCTCATCTGAAGCGAACATGCAGCGCGCTTTTAGACCGCTGGTGGCGCTGTGAGAGGCTGCATGGTAAACATTTATAATGTAATAAATTAACTGTAGTGGGCGTGGCTTAGAGACAGCGCATTGCCTCTTACTGGTTAAGCACAAACAGTTCATATATTTTAACCCTTTACTTTATTATTTGAGTTTTGATTTTGTTGTTGCCGCTTTTGTTGGACCCTCATTTTCAAAATGTATAAGGCATGTATATTAAGTTACATTATTACATTTTTTGCTACTCATTGTGTTAACTCATTCATTCATTCATTTTCATTTCGGCTTAGTCCCTTTATTAATCTGGGGTCGCCACAGCGGAATGAACCGCCAACTTATCCAGCATATGTTTTACGCAGCGGATGCCCTTCCAGCTGCAACCCATCTCTGGGAAACATCCATACACACTCATTCACACTCATGCACTACGGACAATTTATCTTACCCAATTCACCTATACAGCATGTCTTTGGACTTGTGGGGGAAACCGGAGCACCCGGAGGAAACCCACGCCAACACAGGGAGAACATGCAAACTCCACACAGAAAGGCCAACTGACCTAGCCGAGGCTCGAACCAGCTGTGAGGCGAACGTGCTACCCACTGCGCCACTGTGAGGCCCCATTGTGTTAACTGTATTTATTAATTTCTACATTTATAGACGTATTTATTTATATCATTTATTTAAATGCAGTTTATTTAATACAGTATTTAATACAGTTTTAATTTATTTATTTAAATAATATCTTGTTAATTAATTTTAATCTTATTTTTGCATTATTTATTATTCTAAGCACTACATTATTTTATTACGTTTTTATGTATTTGTTTGTTTATTAATGTATTTTTGTTTATTAAAATGCAATGTCTGATTTATTTATTTACTTGATTACATTTACATATTTAATTAATATTGTATAATATTGTTTACAATGTATATTATATTAATGCACAATGTTTAATATATATGTATAATGTATATTATATTAATGTATATAGTTTACAATGTACATGTATGCTTTTCCACGATTTCCTGGCACTCCCTAAATACTTATTTAATTCATTCATTCATTGATTCATTTTCTTTTCAGCTTAGTCCCTTTATTAATCTGGGGTCGTCACAGCGGAATGAACCACCAACTTATCCAGCATATGTTTTACGCAGCGGATGCTCTTCCAGCTGCAACCCATCACTGGGAAACATCCATACACACCCATTCACACACATACACTACGGACAATTTAGCCTACCCAATTCACCTACACCGCATGTCTTTGGACTTGTGGGGGAAACCGGAGCACCCAGAGGAAACCCACGCGAACATGGGGAGAACATGCAAACTCCACAGAGAAATGCCAACTGACCCAGCCAAGGCTCGAACCAGCGACCTTCTTACTGTGAGGCGATTGTGCTACCCACTGTGCCACCGTGCAGCCCTATTTAAATTATTATTTTTGTATTTATCAATTAGATTGATTATAAAGTATTCATTTATTCATTCATTTTCTTTTCGGCTTAGTCCTTTTATTAATCAGGGGTCGCCACAGTTTTGGGAAACAGATTATAAAGTACATGTATAATTTTTTCAAGTATCCCCATCACTTCTTTGATGGCCAGTTTGAAAACTTCTGTTCTATGATAAATAAATAAAAATAAACTGAAAATAAGCTGGACAAAATGTTAATTCTGTGTCTGTTCTTCATTCTATACACAAATTTGCATATTACAACTTACAAAAATAGTTTATGATATTAATTTCTTATTTCATGACCTTCTCCCATTCGTTCTATTGTGATAATTATTCATTCATTCATTCATTTTCATTTCGGCTTGGTCCCTTTATTAATCTGGGGTCGCCACAGCGGAATGAACCGCCAACTTATCCAGCATACGTTTTACGCAGCGGATGCCCTTCCAGCTGCAACCCATCTCTGGGAAACATCCATACACACCCATTCACGCTCATACACTACGGACAATTTAGCTTACCCAATTCACCTATAGCGCATGTCTTTGGACTTGTGGGGGAAACCGGAGCACCCCGAAGGAAACCCACGCCAACACGGGGAGAACATGCAAACTCCACACAGAAACGCCAACTGACCCAGCCGAGGCTTGAACCAGCGACCTTCTTGCTGTGAGGCAAACGTGCTATCCACTGTGCCGGGTGCTCCGGTTTCCCCCACAAGTCCAAAGACATGCGGTATAGGTGAATTGGGTAAGCTAAATTGTCAGTAGTGTATGGGTGTGTATGGATGTTTCCCAGAGATGGGTTGCAGCTGGAAGGGCATCCGCTGAATAAAACATATGCTGGATAAGTTGGCGGTTCATTCCGCTGTGGTGACCCCAGAATAATAAAGGGACCGAAATGAAAATGAATGAATGAATGAATTACAGTTTTTTTCAGTCGCTAACAAGCATTTGTCCAACCAGTTGTCACATTTTCAAAGTTTTTTCACATTTACACAATTAGTCTTTTGTAGCCATACCATTCACACATTTTTTTACCCACACGTTTTCACCCAATATGCAGTCAATGAACACATTTCCACAATGCTTACATTTTCTTAACAAACAAGCTATACCTCCAAACAAAATTATGAATTGTTTTTGTAGTATTTATGCATGTTAACACACAACATAACAAAAACAATATTCCAAACATTAGATACCTCTGCTTCTGCAATGATATCAGTTCAAAAACAATATCAAAAATATATCTTAGCTGATAATAAACAAACAATTAAATAATTGACACACAGCTGATTTATGTTGGGTAAATTGGACCAACCACAGCTGATTCCAGTCTGGCTAAGACTCAGTGGCAGGGGTTATTTTTTTCTATTACATTTACACTTACTTAAACAGTAAAAGGAGGACTTTGATGAGTGATGTTGATGAAAGCATTGTGGCCTAACCCTGAAGATCGCAGAGATTAGAAACAGTCATTTTTAGATTTTAATTTATTTAGATCCCCCCTTTTTTCTGGGCTTTTTGCTGTTGTTTTTTCGTTCAGAATGCTCTTGTGTGTTTCATGGATATTTTATTCACTGTAAGCAATACTGTAAAACTTTCTCTGTTCTATTATACTGTGTTTCTACTGTACCTCCTGTAGTAAACAGTAAAGGAAAAAAAACGTATTTGCTTTTGAATGTGAACATTGCTGTACATGTGGACACAGTTCCCAACCAAGTAATTTACTGTCAAAACGGTGGATTGCATGTTTTGCATGCAAATACCTGTAAAACCGAAACATAAAAGTCTATGCAGTTTCTGTAATGTCAACAGTAGCCAGTGTTTTGAAATCCTGCTTGTACCTTGTGAAGTAAAAACAAGTGTTATTCTTTGACAGAATAATTTCATTTTGAGTCAGATTTCCAGTGTTTTGGTAAAGTTAGTGTGTGCAGAGAAATATGTGTTTTAATTTGAAATATATAGATTGTATAGATTGAAAAAAAAAACTATAATGTATGTCTCTGAGAATATCCAACAGATGGCGCTACGGGTATATTGTAAAATAAATAAATAAATAAATAAATAAATAATAAAAATAGGGGAAATATTTAAAAGTTAAAGAAAGCAAAAGTTAAAGAAGGACCGTAAGTTTTATTTTACTAAAATGCTTTTTCGTCTACTTGCGATTTTCATGCTCTAGTTGAAACTTTAATTAAAATTAAATTAATAAACATTAAATTATTATGTACACGCACAGATAACATTGCTATAATGTTTATTTACTGACAGTAACTGTTGTCTAGTAAGCCTAAGGTAACTAGCCTACTATATTAGTACAATGGCACTATTATTTCCCAAGGAAATAATGCACAGTGAAACAGAGTGAATTAAGGCGAAATATTTTTTTTCTGTAATGCTTTAACGTTCTTTTAAATATCATTTTTGTTTAATTTCTTTCTGTGGAAGTGCGTATGCTTGTGTATGTCTGTGTGTGTGTGTGTGTGTGTGTGTGTGTGTGTGTGTTTTTTGTGCGTGTGTGTGAATGTGTGTGTTTTTCTGTCTGCCTGTGTGTGTGTGTGCGGGTTCTGATCTGGCTGAAGTTTGCTCTTGTCTCTGTTCCTGTTTGGATAATTATTTCGACGCGTAATGAACTTCAGTATTTACCAAACCCTCTATATCTTCACGAGTTCAGAAGACAACGATTAATCGCACAAATGGTGAAGTTTACCTCAAAGTTTTTGAATGTAAGTGATTTATGCCGTGTTGTAGTTTGACGCTGTTTATAGCATTAGCGTTAGCATCGGATGAACTTTTCTGTCACTCAAAGCAAACCACAATTAAAAGCACCCGAAAACCGAATGGACCGAAAGTACGTTAAGGTAAAGATGGATTGTGCTTTTTGAACGTTTATGTTCTTGTATATTTTGTCTGTAAAATGTAGTTTAAAGCTGACGTGATTATGTGAGATTAGTTAGCAGAAGTTAGCTGAGTTAGCCTCTCACACGGAGATTCAGAGAGAAAATGAACTTTTAGTAAGTTAATCTGTCCATTTTACTAAACAAGAGAAAGTTTGTTTTAAAATAACCCATTTTTTCTGACAGTTAACACTTCTTGACATCCGTCAATAATTTTGACGTGACAAAATAAACATCCAAACATGTACTTGTTTTGCTTAAATTATGGTTTATTAGAATAAATATGCACTAAGTATATTAATACAAACATGAATAATTGAATATATATATTAGATAGTTTAAAAACTTTAATTCAAAAGTATTTTATTTATTTATTAATTGATTGCGTGATTGATTGATTGATTGATCGATTGATTGATTGATTGATTGATTTGTCCATGTATAGCTTCTGCAATTTCACACAGGATGAAATATCAATCGAAACGCCTTGTCTGTCTATTAGATCTTCAGTCTGTCTGGTCTGACTTAATAAAGTGTGCTGTTATTAATCACATGATGTTTTGTTTTTGTTTTTTCTTTTCAGGACAATGTGGACTACATGTTTGTTGTGAAACTGAATCTGGGTCATTAAAGTAGTAAATCCTTCAGTCCGACAACATGGATGCACTGGCCCGGTCCGGAGGGGAGATTCAGCGCAGAAACCCACAGCATGACTTTGAGCTGATTCAGAGAGTTGGCAGCGGAACATATGGAGACGTGTATAAGGTAACTGGACACACAATTTCAGACCATCGTCTCTACTTTAGCAGCAATATATACGTACATACATGCTTGCATATGTAGTAATTTATATATATAAATATATTGGGGTGCACAGTATGTTGTTTCAGGCTCTATATCGCAATGCGCACATCCGCAATAGTCCCATCGCAAAGATATGCAGTGTTGAATCTGACCAGGAGCTACAGAATTGTATCTAATCACTGTATTTATATGCCAATTTATGTGATTTTTTTTTCTTACTTAATTTTTGTCTTGTTTCTAGTCCAAAAATAGCTTCTGTACTCATTTTTTGATCATTCCTGACCTGTATTGTGACGATCAGTTTTCTGCAATGATTTAATGCTTTGAATGTAAAGGGATTCATTCCTAACCATGCATTTATCACAGCGTGTGTTCATTTGCTGCCTTTCCAAAGCCCCAGGAGAAAAAAAGGCCATATAAGGTCAGAAAATGGGCCAGTAGCAGCACTTGTGAGAAGAACAAGCTTTTCAGTATATTAATGACACATGTGGTTGGAAGTTTCCTTAAAAAGGTTTGTTAGAACTCTGCTAGACGTTGATAATTAATTGAAACACTGCTGTTTTATGTTGTGTTTTTTTTGGAGGTAAAACACACGAAGCTAATGAGGAACCATCTGGAAACCAAATATCAGGTGATGCAGTTAGTGGCAGGTATCACATTATTGCTCATACCTGTCTAGCACATTTGAATAAACCAATAATCCTTTGCAAATAACTTTTACAGTACCATTTGTGCTGTAAATGTATGGTACCACAGATCATGTTGTTTGCTAATATGAATTTGCTATCATCGTTTAAGTGATTGTACTTTTTTCTTTTTTTTCCACTTGGTTTGATCCAGACTGTTAGACCTTTTTGCACCCGGCTTATGCCAGACAAAACAGTGAATATTGTTCACACTGTGTGCATTATTCTAAATACAGCTAAATAAGCATTTGTTTTTTTCTGACTAAAAAGCTAAATTAAATGAATACTATTTAATTTTACTGCAAAATGCTGTGGATCTAAATATTTTGGAAATGGAAAGACATTTGGGATTTCATGATGGTCTCATGAAAAAATGGTCTCATGGAAACTTTGATTGTTGATTTATTAACATGCGTTTGTCTTGAGTCTGAGAGTGCAACATGAGTGTTTAATTTTATAATTTGGAGACTACACAGAGAGAGAGAGAGAGAGAGAGACACACACACACGTCCCCCAGGAATTTGGATGTAGCTAGTGGTCTGGAAGTACTTGGAAATCTGGTGAATGTTGTAGTTTCCATTCATTCAGCAGTACAGGAGTGTGTGGGGATCTGCGTATTACATTCACCGCTTCTGTTATTGTTTGGTGGACACACTTCCTGGCTGAGTGTGTGATGATCTGAGGGTCTGCATTGTTCTCACAGACTACATTAGGGTGCTAAGATTACTGTTTACTGTAATATAACACTGAATATTATATATATATATATATATTTTTATTTATATTTACTTTTTGCTCTATTTGATGCTTTTTTTTTAATGTTATTTCTTTTTAAACTGCAGCCAATTTTGTTTAACATACGTTAAAAAATACCATTGTTTTTATTCACATATCGGTATTAGTATAATTAGTAGATTAATAATTAGTAGATTATTAAAGTGTATTTAAATAAATTCAAAGACAGACATTTAGAGGTATCAAATATAGTATAGAGTTTGGGAATTGTATTCTGCACCAATTATTACAGTTTAAACTTGTAATAAGGTTATTTTACAATATGCATGCTGGTTTATGTCTATGGACACTGTAGTTTGGCCTGCTATATTGGAAAAATAAAATTGGGTTATCTTGTTACAATAACTGGTAGCTGCCATTCTGCTACTGTGTGCTTTACAACACCGTAAAGATAACCCAGAGCACTCTCACAGCTATTTTAGTTCACTTTAGTAGTGTTATCAACGTACTGCTGCATAAAGACACTTAGTGGTACCTGTGGCATAGATCGTTTCTCACTGAGGCTCAGGCCATATACAGCTTTCTTTCAAAGACTCGCTTTTATCTCTCAGATGCGGTCATCATCTTCTTTCTTGTGTACACCAGACATACACAATTATATATAGTCTGATAATCTCGCTTGAGTCCTAAGATAAACATTTTTTATGCACTGCTGAATCACACCTGTAAATGTTATGGCCAGCCATAGGGTTAAAAAAAAATTTTGCACTGATCCTCAAGTGTCAGAAGCCTAAAGTTAGTTTTATAAGATACAGTTAATATATTGATATTGCAGAGAGATAAGCCCATTGATAAGAAATGTAATAATTAAAATGTAGTTTTAAAAATTGGAAAACAATAGTTTAACATTACACCACACATCAACATGACAGAAACAACACAGAGTAACAGTATTAGTGAAATCACTTTCGAAACGTTATTTTTGTCTGCTGATGAAAGGGTAAAAATGCTAACGCCCAATCAAAACTCAATGACTATAAAGAAGAGTGTTGGGTGTAACGCATTACAAGTAACTTGAGTTGCGTAATAATATTACTTTTTTAAGTAACGAGTAAAGTAACGCATTTTAAAAATTTGGTAATAATATTTTAGTTAATTAAAAAATGTAATACAAGTTACATTTTAGTTTAATTAATGAGCTTTTAAAAAATAAATTGCTGAATTAAAATAAACGTAGTCACATTGAATCCCGCGCGCAATAAGAGAATGCAGGAACAAACAGAAATGACGATGACAGAGCCTTACATTTCTGTGATGGAAGTATTCTCATTATTTTGAACATATGGAAGAAAAGGAAAAGACGATTATCTGAATGAACAGTGATTTTACTTTTTAACAAGACAAAAAGTACAAAAATAGCAGACGCATTGCTTTAAACTTTCATTGATCTGTATATATGGCATGCATAGCTCTGGGGTCAGGAAGTTCTTCGAAGGTAACTTTATTCTACATACATTTTTTTAATGTGTTTTGTTTTTTTAAGGTAAATGAAGATTGTACAGTGTGTTGTTAATTGCAGAGCTCCTATTTAAAAAAAAAAGAAAAAAAAAAGGAGAAAAAAAAAAAACCCTTCTGAAAGTTCCCTTATTTGCAAGTTCTGAAAGGGATCAAGCCTCAGCCAGATCACAAAAGTAACATAACGCATTCATTCATTTTCATTTTCGGCTTAGTCCCTTTATAAATCTGGAGTCGCCACAGCAGAATGAACCGCCAACTTATCCAGCATATGTTTTACGCAGCAGATGCCCTTCCAGCTGCAACCCATCTCTGGGAAACATCCATACACACCCATTCACACTCATACACTACGGACAATTTAGCTTACCCAATTCACCTATAGCGCATGTCTTTGGACTTGTGGGGGAAACCGGAGCACCCGGAGGAAACCCACGCCAACACAGGGAGAACATGCAAACTCCACACAGAAACGCCAACTGACCCAGCCGAGGCTCGAACCAGTGACCTTCTTGCTGTGAGGCGAACGTGCTATCCACTGCGCCACTGTGAGGCCCATAACGCATTACTTACCATAAAAAGTAACTAAGTAACGCAACTAGTTACATTTTTGGGAGTAACTCAAAATTGTAATGCATTACTTTCTAAAGTAACTGTCTCCAACACATAATAAAAAGATAAAGAGCTCAAGTAGAGTTGCACGATTAATCTGAAAAAGATTGTGATCTCGATTTGTCCCTTCACACGTCCCTTCACATCTTAATAAAGCATCTCTGCAATTCACCCAATAATATTTTTAATTTTAGGAAAGAAGCATAAAGGGGGTTGCACAAGTCTTCACATTGTTTTAAATACGTTGCTCAGCAGCATGGACACCTCCAAATGGTGTTGAAAGAGTCAGCATATTGTATTTATAAGGTATAATTCACCCAAAAATGTAATTTCTGCCTTCATGTAATGTCCTATTCACGGTCGCGTAATCATGTGAGCTTACTGTGAGCTGTGTGTTTACCACAGAGGGGACGTGCGTGCCGTGAGTGATGTGTGGTGAACAGAACTTGCATAGGCTGTGAATAACAGTAAATAAATTTGTAAGTAGCCTTCAGTTTGTTGCACAGAGCCATCGATTGGGAGCTGCGCGGGAAGTATGATTTGCATGTTTGTTTTTTTTCTCAGAGTGACAGCAGCCATGACACTCATGAGTGCACTCGGCAGTAAAAGTGAAACTGAAAGTGCGCACATGATTTAAATGATCATATTGTATTTTAGAGTTATGATTACCACAAGCATTTGATATGTTTTTTCTTTAATAGCGAACACAGAGTGTTGTGCATGAGAATTGTTGTGCAGAGTGTTGTGCATGAGAATCAATGTTTACTGGGTCAGTATAACTAGCTACTATATAATGCTAGAGGGAATCCGATACTGACAAATGTCTCGTTTTACCAGTGAAAAAAAAGGTCTACTAATGTTGTCAGTGACCAGAATTATGAGTAGTTGTATTCTGATCACTTTACTGTGCATTAATGACCAGGACAAATTTAAAGTCTGTTCAAGTCCACCATTACAAGTCTAAACAAAATTTTGCATTTTAGCCAACAGTAGACCTACAGATAATATTATTATTGTTTTATCTTCATTTTGAGCAAAAAAAAACCCCAGTGTGAATGTGATTCTCATTATAGCCAGAATCGTGCAGCCTTAAGCTCAAGTACAGATGACTAATCTGCTTATTCACCAATGACTGTTGGGTTTAGGGGAGTGCTTGGGTGCCATGCCTCCTTTTTTATGTCGTACATTTTTGTACAAATTAGCCACTAAACTGACAAAACGTGAAATAGTTACGTTTCATTGTGAGAACACCTTAGTGTGATATGGCAGGGCATAGATGCGGTCTTTCTCTCTGAGAAGGTTGTTAAACTGACATTGATTCAGGCTTCTGGATTGGATGAAATTAACAGTTTGCAATTGGAACGGCAGTTTCTTTTATTGAAAAACTGCAGCTCATTTTTATACTTCACAAAATTATCTCGCGGGCTGGATGAAACCCGTTTAGGCCGTAGGTTTGACACCCCTGGTTTAGGTCAAAGTCCCTTCAAGGCAAGTCATTTCACTTGGCGGACATCTTTGAAACGCCTCTCGGGCAGTATGCTCGGGCATTCTATCTGAATGGGAAAACATCAAATTCTCTTAAACTGTTAGCCAAGCTTACGATTACATCACATATTTGGAATCACTAATAAAATTAAATAATTTTACAAAGACATTGTTTTTACATCCTAATTTTAAATTAATCAATCTATTTAAATCACTATCTGCCCACACTAATGTAGGCCTAAGTTGAATCTTTGTGTGGATCATGATGAAAGTGCTATTGTTGCCTCATGCGATAGAGCAGATAAAAAACATGTCACATACACTTTTACATTTAAAAAAATAATAATTTAATCATTCAATTTGCTAGTAAAAAAAATACAATTGGTGCATGAAATACCAAGATCAAAACATCATAGTCTTTATAGGTAAATGCGTTAAGTTCTATTAAAAGTTCCATGAAAATAAAATAGTGTTTTGATGTTGGTATCAGTATTGTTAGTTTTTAAGATATCTATAAGCTAGTGTGCTCCAAAACAGTGACAATTCACATTTAGAAGATATAAAACTGATATAAACATGTAAAACTTGTAGTTTGTCACTTCCTGGATAAACGATTTTCTTCTCATCACCTCAAACTTGTTTCTCATCAAATCATAACCAATCAAATGCTCGCTAGTATCTGACATGCCCCGCCCCCTTCTAGACGCTTCATATTTGCCTTTTATTTGATGCACTTGAGCTCAACCATTCTCACTGACAGAGTTTTTAAAAAGGGGAGGAGCTACACTGTCCAACCCACTCTTCGTGTTTCGGTTGAGATTATCAAACATCAAATAAAAATGTACATTTCAGAGCACTTCACGGAACCTTTAAATGTGAGTCTAAAGTTTCATTAATTCATTTAAAGGCCAGACAGTTTGCTAAAGCTCCACATAGTCTTTTTTTACTGGTTTAATTATTGGTTATCTTCTGAGACTTTATATGTAAAGTTGTAAATAAGTGTAAATAATTCTTGTTCTTTGTTTCCTCCCTTCTGAATTATATTGGATTGATGTGTTATTACAAGATAATAACACATCACATCTTTAATTGTGCTTTCTTACATTCAGTATTTAGTAAATATGCTGTCACCAATGTTACCTGTTGAAACCTAAAGAGGTGATAAGGTCTTTAAATGTATGGAAAGAGTCTTAAAAAGATCTTTAAAAGGTATTAAATTTCTCTGATTTCTACCCTGTAATTCATGGTGATTCATAAAATGCTACCTGCACTTTGAAAGTAAAAACAACATATAGAGGAAGGACAGAATTAATATGCATTCATCTTAATTAAGGCTTCAATTAAGGCTATTAATATATCGTTTCAGCATCGATATCGCAATGTGGATCATTCACAATAGTCTGCAAAGGATATGCAATGTTGAGTCTGGATTATCATTTATCATTTGCAGGTATTTTTGAGGCCTGTGACTGTATGAGGATTTGGAAACCATTCAGGAATAAGAAGTTGTACCATTTGTAACTTTAATGATGATTAATGTTATTCATATTATTCTAAAATGAAGACTATGCAGTATTTTTTACATTTGATTATTCAATTACTGTATACCTGAATACTGTTTTCTCAGAAAACACTAAAACACTGTTTGTTTCATTTGAATCTTCTTCTTTATTGTATTTATCCATGTCTGTAGATTGTTTCTTATATTATATGCATATGCACTTCTCTACAGAATCATCCCAATCAATCTAAAACTATACATTCTTTACAAATAAAGATATTCAAGTTATGGGAGGAAATTGTATTCACAACATTGAACGATTGATTCATGCAAGAAACTGAACATTATTTACAATATTCTTATTTTAAATCCAGACCATCTGCAAATGGTCCTGAGTGCATTAATGACAGTCTGAAATGGGATGTATTCTGGATAAAAGTATCATTTTAATTCACAATAGAACACATGCGTCTTTTCTCCCTATCAATCCACCTTTGTTTGTGCCTGTGCATACATTATAATAAAATAATGTTCAGTTTCTTGGATAGACAAATTGCTTCACTTCCTAAGGCCTTAATGTCTTGTAAAAAGCCACAAGTATAAATGTATATATTTTTTGACTCAAAGTTGACTTGCATTTTATGAATAACCAAGACCCATGGTTCAGCTGAAATGTTTTTAAAGAGGACCTGTTATGCAAAAATCACTTTTATAAGTTTTGTGAAGTTTAATTTTGGGGTGAATCCTCACTTTAAGCCTTTCGTGTATGTGAGCTTGTGTGTTTTGATGACTGTCGACCAACTTCCAGTTGGAAATGATGAGCCTGTTTCCACCAGAGACATGGCTCTCACTTATATATGCACATTCCAGTGTTTTGATCGGAAACTATTCTGGCTCTCTGCTTTTTTTTAATAACTCTTCCCTCCTTGTATTTTGCAGGCTCGAAAAATCTCCACAGGAGAGCTTGCAGCAGTGAAGATCATCAAACTTGAGCCTGGTGAGTATGAAGCCATCCTGTCATGCTCAAAAGTGTGGTGTAAAGTCTGTGGTGAGGTATGATGCATCCTGTTTTGTTTTTACCAGTGGGGCATGAACGGAGTAATGTACAATTGTTCATGGCTGATGTACATGAACGCTGGTGGATGGCACCTCTTAGCAGAGGCCTGTTCTGAGGGGTTTTTTTTCATGCTCAAAAATTGACTTTTTATTAAGATAATAAAGATGCATTAAGATAATGTTTAACATTATTACTTATTTGCAATTTACAGTTATATTGCTGGACCCATTTTGAATAATGGACAAAGCCTTTAGACAGTTTTCTCCTTGTGTAAAATTTCTCACACTACCATGCCTTTGGTTGATATCAAGTATCCCAAAAGATGACTTAAATTGTTAAGAGGCTGACGAAACAGATGTTGTCATTATAATGACTCAAAAAACTGGTGTAACCATGTGAAGAGTGAGAGTATTTAATGAAGTGGTTTGCACTGTAGCCTCACAGCAAGAAGGCCGCTTGTCCGAGTCACGGCTGAGTGAGTGGGCATTTCTGTGTGGAGTTTGCATGTTCTCCCCGTGTTGGCGTGGGTTTTCTCCAGATGCTCCAGTTTCCCCCACAGTCCAAAGACATGCGGTACAGGTAAATTGAATAAACTAAATTGGCCGTAGTGTATGTGAGTGAATGAGTGTGTATGGATGTTTCCCAGTACTGGGTTGGAGCTGGAAGGGCATCCGCTGCGTAAAACATATGCTGGATAAGTTAGCTGTTCACCCCTGTGGCGACCCCTAATGAATAAAGGGACTAAACCGAAGGAAAATGAATGAATGTTTGTTTTATTAACTCTTTACTATACTGTGATAGGCTGTAGGGCATGATTAAGTCACATAAATCTGAGATTGCTATATCGATAAGTTGGATTTATCTAATTTTAATTGCTGCAAATTGTTATGTTTTTGCATAGAAAATGTTACTCTTGTCTAAATCTGTATTGCTTTTTGTATCAAAAAATGCAGTTAGATTTTATTTTGCAATTAAATTTTTTCGCTTTAAATCAGAATTAAACAAAAAGGTGATTCTCATTCTTGAGAGGCACAGCTTTTCAGCACAGTGTTTTAGTATTCTGACTGTGTCCAATGCATTAGGATGGAAGAAAGGTCCTGTGCAAGCACAATTAAGCACATAATAATTACATCCAAATTGTGCATGCTAGTTTTGTGCCACACCATATTGAATACGTAGTTTTGTGCACAGCAGTGAAAGTGTAATAGTATAGTTGAATATTTGTAATAGTTAATTTGTTGAAGGTACAGGGCAGAGCCTTAAAATTCTAAATTCTTTTTAAAATAACATAATAATAGTATTATATTATAGTATATATAATAATAGTATTTTATAAAAACTATACTTCCTTATCCCTAGTTTACCTGTGCTATATATTTGATAACTTGTATGATATTTGATCCATGCTGAAGTAGTTGGGTTGAAATTGAGACTTTGCTAGTGTTTCGCTTTCCATATAAACCAAAAATTAGAGATTTGAAGATAAACCAAAAATTGGAAACAATCATATCGCATGAAAATTTGCCTAAATCATATTGTGCTTGGACAGTTCTTT
Organism: Danio choprae; assembly: GCA_903798125.1. Lineage (NCBI taxonomy): Eukaryota > Metazoa > Chordata > Actinopteri > Cypriniformes > Danionidae > Danio > Danio choprae. Next base: position 15,991,692 of record CAIGQW010000302.1, on the reverse strand, counting down.
AAATCTATAAAAGCTAGCAATAAACCTACCAGTTTACCATAAATGTTCACATAGAGTGACTGGTTTGGATTGAGAAGCATTTATGTTACGATTTTTTTCAATCTTAAAAGCTGCGCTTATTTCGATGCACTATCAAATATGGTAACAAGTCAATAGTTTTAAATAGTTAAAGCTGACAACTTTATTGGAAAAATGGCAACAATGTTTAAGAGGTTTTAAATAAACATTAGCATAGTGTATTATGCTTGGTGTATTATGCTAGTAAATCACATTTTAAATCGGCTGTAATCATGCAGCTCTAATTTATCCACCTATTTTCCATTTTTAAATGCTGGTGAAAATGTGATGTTTGAGGTCTCCAGTGGCAATCCTTTCAGCTATTTTAACTTTGTAAAAATAGCCTGTTTTGCAACTTGATTTTAGAAACTAATATTTCATATTATATTATTTTAATATTGTAATCTACAGAAAATAACTTGTGTTCCAAAATAAGCAGAAGATAATCTCACATTTGAACAAATATCTTTAGTTGTTGCAATAAAGGCTGACTGTCATTTTACATACCAATGATAAATAAATGACGTCTGTGCATTTGTCAGATCATATGACACTCTAGATTACTATCAAATACTTTAAGTTGACAACAGAGTGCTCTGATTACCATCTTTGTTAGTGGTTCATTGTCATGTGAAACGAAACATGAAGTTGCTGAGATGTGGTGGCGCCACAGGAACATCTGGACAAAGTGTGCATGAAAAAAAGGCCAAGTCAGAGTAAGATTTACACCTGGAAAGCAGGTGTGCACCGGCCTTTTTAAAAAGCTGACTTGTTCTTTCTTGTATGTTAGCAGTCGCCTTTAAAAAGAGCCTGTCAGCTGCAGTCTGTGTCTATATGTGTGTGTTTGTGCATGACCACAAACGTCATCTCATGGAGAACTGAAAAGCTGACTGTATTCACAACTTTTGTTGCACTGGCCACACTGTTATACCCTGCTGCATGAAAAGACAAAAACATCTTAGACTGGTCTAAGGCACTCTTGTTGGACAGATTTCTTTGCTTGTATTTTATTGGCTTTTTCACGCTCCACCCCTTTAAAATGATCCAATCAGAGCATAGCAACTGTTTCTAACCTTTGGCATGATTGTCAAGAACATTTTTCACTGTGGAAGTCTAGGCTCTCATTCCAATGGTGAGAGCAGATGGGTGTTATGTTTTTTTCATGTTCATAGTTTGGTTTGCGGAAATGGTAAACATGAATTCCAACCATAAAGTATGCAGAGCATGACTAATTATAATGGAGTCATTAATTGGGAATAGGATGAAATAATGTTTTTCCTAGTGGTTTAAATTGGCAACCATTTGCTGATCTTTTTTTTACATTTTTAAATATATCACAAAAAGCTGGCTAATTTCTCTGCTGGAGCTTTAGATCATGTGTGGTTTCCCAAAGCATTTTGAGAGCTATTCTTGCAGCCTTTTTTTGATCGGTTTTACTTGTTCCAAGATTTGGTTTGCTATCAGATAACATTTCATTGACAAATATTTGATTAGCCTATAATGACATTTTCTGAAGATAAGTGATTTTTTTTTTTTTGCCACACAAGTTGTATTTTTTGGTGCAGCCAGACATTTCACATATCCAATAATGCATTTCTTTCCTGTTTGACAACTTTGGTTGTAGAAGTCAAATAAAAAAAACTTTTTGGTTACAAACATTTCTTGCATTGTGTCCTGTTGAAGACAAATAACATATAATGCTTTGTATATACAGACTGCAAAGATATATGGATGTTTGATATTGAAGAAAAATAGGTTGGCTGGGTGCACCTCTGAAGGATCTGATGGACCCAGACATGACATAAAACGAATCTACACTGCTTTTCAGCCCTCTTAAAGCACATAAAGTGCAGCTAATCTCTCATTAATAATCATGTCAACCACTTAGCAACGAAACCGGAGTCACCAGACATACACGAATCCGCGTCTATAGTGAATGAAGAAAATTCGATGCGCAAATTAAACGAGTAATCTCTCAATGTTCAAGCGTTTAATTCAAGTGTATCTGTCTGCAGACTCCAAGAGAGGGGCATAACATGAAGGAGGCATAACTTGTAGTAGAGGCATAACTTGCAGTTATCTAGATCCCATTGAACCATGCGAGATGTCACAGCGAGATTTTCTTGGCAAGATGGCAGAAATGCTTTCCAGTGAACATTTTCAGCAAATGTTTTCATGAGTTTTCTCAATTTACCCACAACCTATTAATTTGATTAATTATAATTATTCATTTAGCAGCTCCATTCACTGACTTCTTCATCCGTTTTGTCATGACAGTTCGCCTACTCTGTGTCACCCCCTGTTGTTGCAAATAACAATACAATGGTAAACGAGTCAAGTATGAGAGCCTCCGCCAACGCATGGCTGTACATGCACAGTGGAGAAGGTGTAGACGTTAATAACTCTCTGATAGTTGGGGTTGGGGACGGTGTAGACGTAAATAACTCCGATGGTTGGGTTTTGGGTTGTGAAGGTGTAGATGTTAATAACTGTGATGCTTGGGTTTAGGGTTGGGGAAAGTGTAGATGATAACTGTAAAGGATACAGCACCATTTTGCCGACATGGCTTTGACATTTGGGTCTATCGATAACTTCAATCTACGCTACTACTACAAGTTATACCCCCTTTATGTTACGCCCTTGTCCCGAAATCTGCAGACAGACCCTACTCGTCTGATCACGCATAAATAGCGAGATCTATTCATGCAAGCCATGTCTGGTGTGAACGCCCTATAAGGGAGAAAAATGAAAATAGTCTCACTAGTAAGCATTGTGGCTTATCAAACACAGTCTGAGATGTGCATGTTAATTATCCCAGAGCTACATATAAGTCTGAGTTTCTCTGATGATGCGGCTGTTTATCTAGTCTGGTTGAACAACCTGAAGTAAATGGAAATGATGAGGTGAGTCACGCAACAGTCTACTTTGTGTTCTGATTGGCCTTTTGTCCACCGGGTTTTTGCAATCTTGGAATTTACATGAGAACAAGGAAACAATGATGTCTGAGGCTCAAGGTATGGCCATTTCCTTATACTGATCTCTTATTATCCAACTATGCCTACAAGGTATACCCAGACTTTCTTTATAGGGCATGTTTAAGACTAATGTATCAGTACTACTAACACCCAAATTTTGATTTCAGGCTGACTTTATATGTCTGAAAAGCAGTACATCATCTTTTACATTGATTCAAGTTGTGCGTTTTTGTGAAATCCAGTCCAAAGATTGAGGAACGGGGTGATTGTAGCTTGAGTTTAGAAGTGGGTTGCTTGATTTATTGCAATTGACAGTACTAAATGCTTGTTTACTTAGAAAAGCTTGAAGCTCAGAGGAAGCTGCCTGACTTTAGCTTTCAGCAGACAAACCATCAGGCCTGCTGCTGTCTTTAAGACACACTATCTCACAGACACACTCTTGGGCTGTTCGTCTTGAGTGGAGAGGAAGTGGTCAGCTGGTAGGCTTCATAGCTAGGCTGATCCTTGTACATGCGCACACACACACACTCTGAGATGCTGCTGATGTCTGGTGGATGAGGTGTCAAATTAAAATATGCAAGCTGCCTCAGTAACTGTTCCTTTCAGTCATTTGAAAAAAATTCCCCCCATATTTCAGTATGGAGTCGTTGTGAAACTGAGGTGGTTGTGTTTTTTGTGTGTGTGAGTTTCTCAAAGTGACAGGTCTAAAGCAGAATAGAGAAGTGGCTACAATCAGTTACTTTTCATCACTTGCTAATAAAGCATACAAATGTTAAGACACCGCCTTCCTACTATAAAGCAGTTTCTGTAATGCAATGTTTTCACATTTTTATTTTTCTGGGGAGGGAACATATTCATTCCATATTCGTATTTTCTTAATTTGTGCTGATTTAAGGTTTAAGGATAAGAATTTTGGCTGTCATGAACAGATCAACAGATTTTTTTCAGCGCATCAGGATGTGTAAAGTAGTCAGCGCCGCCTGCAGGATCTATGCAGTGTTCACTGTAGCAAAGATATTCAGTCATTAACAGATAATGTGCTTTAGGCAAAGACGATTGGTCTTTGAGTCACACGATGAATGAAATCAGTTTAAAAAAATAAATAAATAATGAGTCACTGCTTTAATAATGCAGGTTGTGGTGGGAATAGAGGTGTGTGAGTTATTGATGGTATTTCTTTTTTTTATGCGTGCCATGATGCATTAAAGGTTTTGACTTGACAATTTATGTTAAGATGCATAAAAATGTACAGGGGTTGTTTATTTTGAAGGCTGGTCAATTATTAATTATTTTATTTTGGTGAATTATTAAAAGACCTAAACATTTCTGTAGAGAAACAAATGATTTCGTTTTTATGATTATTTAAATATATATTTTTTTAGAAAATACAAATTTAATGAAGTTTATCGCGGTAATAAATAGGGCAATTTTAGCACGTAAGACACATTTTATATGACAAAAACATAGGTAAAATTAAAGATTAATCTCTCCTTTTTAAGTGTTGTCTATTTCTGATATATTTAATATATATTCCAATAACATTATAAAAGAATATTCTTAATGGTTTCTAAAGATTAATAATAATAAAATAAGTGTTGATGTTGTTGTATTTTTTTGAAATTGCTATTTGTTTAAAAAATACTTTATTCATTAAGATTATATTGATTCATCAAAAGTGGCTGTATTCAAAGCTGTTTAGACCATTTTAAAGTCTTAATTCACGAAGAGACCTGGGTGTCTTCATGGGTTGTGTTGTGTTGGCATTAGCACGGATTCAGCAGGAGGCTAAGCTAATTATCTGTATTATTAGAAGAAAACCCTTCACACTCTCAGGCTTTATTTGGCAGTAGAGATGAGGAGGGTGAAGAGATCACATGAGTTTAGGGTAACTAAATCACATAAAACAATGAAGAGAAATGCATGAAATCTGTGTACTGAAAGTACTCCCCGTAATAATGGTCATCGTTACCTTCAGAACTGAACATCCAGCATCTACTCTCCATATCTCCATATCTGACTCAAGCGCTCTTTCTTTCCTTGCATTGTTTAGTTTCTACATCTACTTTGTTGATTTGTTGATCTGATTAATAACATTCACAATCTCCATCTCTCTCTCTTTATTTAGGTGATGATTTCTCAATCATCCAGCAGGAGATTTTCATGGTGAAGGAATGCACCCATCACAATATTGTGGCTTACTTTGGCAGCTACCTCTGGTAAGAATAAATAACTGGATTTTTTTTTTCAACAAATGCATCAATAGTAGAAGCTTAAGTTAACATTAAAGTTTAAGAAACCATTAAATGTTTATTTAAATGCTTCACATTGAAGTTAAAGTTCACTTTCTAAAGATATCTCTGTCTCTCTCCCTCTCTCTTTCTCTCTCTCTCTCTCTCTCTCTCTCTCTCTCTCTCTCTCTCTCTCTAGCCGTGAAAAGCTGTGGATTTGCATGGAATATTGTGGTGGAGGATCATTACAAGACATTTACCATGGTAAAATAGTTTTGTGTGTGTTAAATTTACATCCTACATTTTTGTATCCTGCAGAACAGCACTGAAAATGTGTGTGTTTGTGTGCATGTGCAGTTACAGGTCCGCTATCTGAAGCTCAGATTGCTTATGTGTGCAGAGAGACGTTACAGGTAAGAGCATTCAAACGCTAATTTCCTGTAGAGGGTTTCTGTACTATTATTTTAGGCATGTAGGTGATTTGAGTGTTTGTGTGTGTGTTTGTGTTTGTTTGTGTGTTTGTGTGTGTGTGTGTGTGTGTGTGTGCGCATATAGGGTTTGGGGTATTTGCACTCCAAAGGGAAGATGCACAGAGACATCAAGGTAATACCGCTTTTAACGTCTTATCTTTTTGTGTTCATTTTTTCTCCTGCTTTTTAATAACTCTCTCCTTCTCGTTGTGTTCTAGGGGGCAAATATTCTGCTCGCAGACAATGGAGATGTCAAATTAGGTGTGTGTGTGTGTGTGAGAGTGTGTGTGTGTGCGTGTGTGTGTGTGTGTGTGTGTCATTGTATGCTACTGAATTTCAATTATATCGCATTCTTCCCGTTTTGCAGCGGACTTTGGAGTTGCCGCTAAAATAACAGCTACAATAGCGAAAAGGAAATCCTTCATTGGGACGCCCTACTGGTAAGGCCTGTTCATTTTTTTGGTGTCTTTTGTGATCTACACTCACCGGCCACTTTATTAGGTACACTTGACCAACTGCTTGTTAACGCAAATTTCCAATCAGCCAATCACATGGCAGCAGCTCAATGCATTTAGGCATGGTTGTTGGTGCCAGACAGGCTGGTCAGAGTATTTTAGAAACTGCTGATCTACTGGGACCATCTCTAGGGTTTATAGAGAATGGTCCGAAAAAGAGAAAATATCCAGTGAGCCGCAGTTCTGTGGGCACAAATGCCTTGATGCCAGAGGTCAGAGGAGAATGGCCAGACTGGTTCAAGCTGATAGAAAGGCAACAGTAACTCAAATAACCCCTCGTTACAACCGAGGTATGCAGAAGAGCGTCTCAGAACACACAACACTTCGAACCTTGTGGTGGATGGGCTACAGCAGCAGAAGACCACACGGGGTGCCACTCCTGTCAGCTAAGAACAGGAAACTGAGGCTACAATTTGCACAGGCTCACCAAAATTGGACAATAGAAGATTGGAAAAATGTTGCCTGGTCTGGTAGGTCTCAGACCTGAGACCTTTCTGCTGTGACATTCGGATGGTAGGGTCAGAATTTGGGGTCAACAACATGAAAGCATGGATCCATCCTGCCTTGCATCAACGGTTCAGGCTGGTGGTGGTGGTGTAATGGTGTGGGGGACATTTTCTTGGCACTCTTTGGGCCCTTTAGTACCAATTGAGCATCGTGTCAACATCGCAGCCTACCTGAGCCACAATTTCCATATCAGTGTATCCCTATTGGTTTCAATTGAAATTAAATATAACTTCAGACTTCATGTGCAGCAGTTGCAACATTTTTCTGGTCACTTGATTGTTTGAGTGTGTGTGTGTGTGTGTGTGTGTGTGTGTGTGTGTGTGTGTGGCACATGCACCCTTGTATTAAAAGAATCAAAAACAATTAGAAAAGAGTTGGTTTCTGCTGAAGGCAAGCAGAAATTAAATTCTCACCACTTGCAGCATATTAGTTACGCTTTTCATGATAGTGAGTCAATAAACGCAGAACTACACAGTTTGACCAAGTCATAAATGATTAATAGTGGCTCGTTTCAGAAACAAATTGAACCCAAACCACACTTTCAGTTTTTTTTATTTTTGGTTTTCTGTTGTGCACCCAAGTTCAGAAAACAGCGTTCACATTATCCAAACAAATAGACCTGAGGGTGAACCAAAAATATAGTGTGAAGCAACCCTTCCTGGCTTTTCGTCTTTCTACATTAAAAAATTTCCACAGGATATTAAAGGTAAAAAGGAACCAGGATCATAGCATTGAAAAGTCCTGTGTTTTTTAGCAACGCTGAAGAAGCATTAGCGTAGAGTCTCATAATCCAGAATGTAAATGAAATCTAGCATGAGAACTGCAGAGCACATATAGATGCGCTTCAGACCATGAAATGACTTAAAGTCTACCAGAAGCGTGAAATAAATGTCTCATTTAGAAGTGAATGGCTCCCTCTGGATTACTGTGAATCTGGGATAGGCAGCTGAAACCTACTGTTGTGCCAACACAGTCAACTGGACAAGGACAGGCTTGCAAAGTGCACATCAAGTTCAGCCCAATGGACAAGAATGCAGCTCTACAAGTTTTAATAAACAGCACAGTTTTATAACATTATGATTCAATTGGACGTCTGTTGTCTTTTGTTAACGGAAAAACAGATAGGAAGGGCAGAGCCAGTCTATTTGTGTTCATTATGATCTCTGATAACTGAGCATGTGTGCAACCAGCTGCTTCACCCTGATGTTATAAACACTATCTTCATTCATTCATTCATTCATTCATTCATTCAATTATACAAAACCTGGGGAAAATATAAATCGTGACACTTATCAAATATCAAAGTCACAGATATTTTTTCATGGGATTAATATCTTAACCATTTTATGAAGTTCTTCCTGTTGCAAATAATAAAGTATTTTTTATTTGTGAATTCAAAGCTTTTGAGTGTCAAATTCTTATAAGGTAATTACAAACAACTTGAAATTTATGAATTCATTAAACCAACATTGAAAATCAGAATCAGGCACAAAATATAATGTTCTGTGTGTAAAACAAAAAATCATGTGTGGGTGTACACTGCTTTTGATAAGTTACGTGCAGCAGATGCCCTTCCAGCTGCAACCCAATACTGGGAAACACCCATACGCTCTCACATTCTCACACACACACATTCATACACTACGGGCAATTTTGTTTACTCAATTCACTTATCATCGACCAGCCGGGTGGAACAGATACTGACGTTAAGGCAAGAATCGGCAAAGCAAGAACCGCTTTCACCCAGCTCAAGAACATCTAGCCCATCTACTTTGACCACCAAGACCCGTCTGTTCAAATCCATTATGAAGTAAGTATTGTTGTACGGGGTTGAAACCTGGAGGATAACCAAAACTACCACCCGAAGAAACCCAGACATTCATCAACACCTATGGGGAAGAACCTGTCAACCCCCAATAGAAGCAGAAATCTGGAAGAGAAGATGGGGTTGGATAGGGCACACCCTACGCAAACCACCATCTAGTATTACCAGACAGGCTCTCAGATGGAATCACCAAGAAAAGAGGAAGAGAGGCTGTCCAAGAAACACCTGGTGACGTTACCTAGAGGCAGGATGGGTTACACCTGGAGACAAGTAGAAAGAATGGCCCAGGACAGATATCTCTGGAGATCTTGAAAACTCTGGTGTATTTTAAGGTTGTGTGTTTTTATGTGTAGGATGGCTCCAGAAGTTGCTGCGGTGGAGAAGAATGGAGGTTATAATCATCTGTGTGATATCTGGGCTGTTGGGATCACATCCATTGAACTGGCAGAACTACAGCCTCCCATGTTTGACCTCCATCCTATGAGGTACACACTCACCAACACACACTAACACAATGAGCACACATTTTTAATCAAGGCCCTCAGTAGCTTAATTGTGTACAACATATTTGGAGTCAAGCTAATTGCCAATTAGACTACTGCCACATCCTTATATAATTACTATGGAGATTTTTAATCTTTTTCTATCCTTCTATCTTTTCTTTTGCTTGCATGTGCAGGGCTTTATTTCTCATGTCTAAAAGCAACTTCCAGCCACCTAAGTTAAAGGACAAGACCAAATGGTGAGTCTTTCTGACCTGTTTTATGTGTCTTTGTATATTTGAGCTATAAGAAGAGATATATATATAATTGGTTTTCTCTGAAATATTAATGTGTTTTGCAAATATTTTTTTTCCCTCTTCTTAATGTTTATCTTAACTGTCTTGTTTTCCTGCAGGTCTACAGCCTTTCATACTTTTGTCAAAATTTCTCTCACAAAAAACCCGAAGAAGAGACCAACAGCTGAGAAGCTGCTTTCGGTAAAGTTTTGCTCTGCATCTCTCTCTTTTCTGGTCATTATTCTGCACAGATTTTAAACTTGTTTAGTAGAAGTTGTGTGGATGAAATATAAAAATTACTTTCACATGATGGTTCACTGAGAGGTTTATCTTGGATCTTAAAAAAACACTTAATTGGTCCACAGTTTTTAAGGTCTTAAATTAGAGTCCTGTGATTTCCATCCACAATGTTGGTAATATGGTTTAAATTACTGAATCCATTCATAAAATTAGAATTTGCTGTAAAACGTGGAAAGTCATGGAGATTGTCAAATTTTCAATGAATAGGTCTGAATGTCACTTCATGAGCATTTTAAAGTACATCTTGATGTATTAATATAATAATAATTATAACAATAATCCTCTGTTGTCCAACACTTGTTTACATAAATTAATGTATTATTCGTTCATAGGAATTATTATAATTTCATATGTCACTTTTCTGGACACTCATATCGCTTTACACACTTTTGTGCGGAATCTCCTCATCCGCTACCAGTGACCACCTGGATGACGCGACGGCAGCCATATTGCGCCAGACCACACATCAGCTGATTGGTAGAGAGGAGACGGGAGACAGACATTGGTGGAGAGTGATTAAGCCAATTATGATATGGGGATGGTTAGGAGGACGCCAAATCTGGCAGTCCTCTTTTTCTGTGGCAGTCCTCTTATTTTAGAGGATTTTTAACAACCACATTCGAAAGACGGCGTTCACTGAGCAGTATATAGAATCCCATAAATATACTGGGGGCTTAAGACCCGCACAGACCGCAGGTTGAGCGCCCCCTGCTGGTGTCACTAACACGACTTCCGGCAGTAACCTAGCTTTCCCATGTGGTCTCCCATCCAGGTACTGACCAGGCACAGCCCTGCTTAGCTTCAGTGGGCGACCATGTGAGAGTTGCAGAGAGCCGGCTGCCGGCTATATATTAATACCAAAAAATATAAATGCACAACACAATATTTTTTGGGACAAGCAAAATCATGGGGTTGAATTTTTGAAAGCAAATGAATTCCAATTCAAATGAATTCCAATAACTACAAGTTTTGGATTATTAAAATCAAAAACACCTTTAAATGGAAACAAAAAAAATTAGGATTATTTTAAATGGATCAGGATCATTTAAACTCTAAAGAATTGATAATAATTGGGATTTCGTTGGTCTTTAAAAATCCAGAACATTTGACTGCATTTTAAATGATGTTGCTTATTCTCATAATATCTGCATTTGTTTGATTTGAAGTACTGTAGAATTAGTAATATTGTAAAACATTATTACCATTAAAAATTAGGCATGAGACGATAACCGAAGGTTTACAGCGGTTTAAAAAAGTCAAGGTTTTAAAACGGCTAAAATTTTCTCTTATACTGTTCCTAAAGTATATGATTTTAAGTTTTTTATGTGTTGTACAGAAATATGTGCTTTAGAAACTAATAAAGACAGCATAAGTCAATGATTTATTTTAATTATTTAGCTTAACATGTTTACTGTTACAAAATATTATAAATGTTTCCTAAAATATAATATATTGTGTTCAATGGGGAAAAAAGTTTTTTACTCAGACATTTAAAAACAACTTATTTTAGAGCAGTAATCACAATACCGTAAAATTTGTATCCAAGGTTATCATACCGTCAGAATCTTATACCGGCCCATGCCTATTAAAAATATCTGTTTTCTAATTTTAATGTTTTAAAATGTCATTTGTTCTGCTTTATGCCATAGTTGAATTTGCAGCATCATCACTCCAGTCTTCAGTGTCACATGATCCTTCAGTAATCATTCATATAATCTGCTGCTAAAGCATTATTTATTTATATATAAACAATTCTTAAAGCTATCATTGTTGAAAGCAGTTCTGCTGTCACGTTTTTACCAAATTCTTTAATGAATAAGCTGATCAAATAAGCAGCACCTATTTAACATGGAAATAATACTGAATATAATGTCTCTGTGTTTCGTATGCAGCACTTATTTGTGGGCCAGACAGGTTTGACTCGACGGTTAGCTTTAGAGCTACTCGATAAGATGAACAATCCAGATAATCACCAGTCACACTTCAGTCAGGGAGATGAAGATGACTTTGAGGTAAATCACACCACTTCCTTGTGCATGACAATCACTCCTTAATCAGCATTACTGTAAATGCACATCTTAGTGTGCAAAACCTATGAGCAGTTGTGTGCAGTATAATGTATATAAATTATGTAAATAATTCTTTCTCTGGTTGACAGCCACTTGCAGAGCGTCACACCATTCGCTCCACTCACAGCCGAAGCGCTCGTGCTGAAAGAACCCAGTCACAGATCAACTGTACGTCAATCATATTGATCATTATGAGTGTCTTGAAAACTTTTGTACACCACAAAACAATTCAGTTCACTGGCAGAAATGAATGACTTTCAAGTTGTATTATTAATATCACATTATAAATGGTCAGTCTTTTATTTAGCTTGCTATAAGAAAGCTAGCATAGCTTAGTATTACTTATTAGCAAAGTTTGTAGTAAATTATTAGTGCTTTTCACATTAAAATATGTATATGTTACTTTAATTTGTATGGTTTCATGTAGAGAACTTTGCTAACACTTTACAATAAGGTTGTATTAGTTAATGTGAGTTAATGCATTTAATAACATGAACAAACAATTAACAATACATTTATTACATTATTTTTTAATGTTAAAGTAAGTTAATGAAAATACAGTCATTCATTGTTAGTTCATGTTAACTCATGGTGCTTTAATGTTAACAAGCATTAATTTGGATGTTAAAAATGCATTAGTAAATGTTGAACTATGATTAATAAATGCTGTACAAGTATTGTTCATAATTAGTTCATGTTAGTAAATACATGAACTAATGAAACCTTATTGTAAAGTGCTATCAGACCTTTTTCTTTTAATTCTTATTGGTTAGGATGTGGGTTATGAACTAAGGCTATCATAATTAGCTTTATATGAAACTTTTGTATTGTTTAGAACATTAAATCAAAACGTGTTTTACCTTTATCTGTGAACATGATGCACCACCACAGACCACATTCATATGAGACATTTCTTGGTCTTGCTCAGTTTTAGCTATTTGTTATTTGAAATAGAAAGCATAGCCCCCCTGTGGTGGAGACATAATACTACATTTGAGACGTTTATGATGCAACTTAACTCAAGACAGTAAACATGAAGAGAATGTGAAAGATGACTGGCTAGACATTTCACCATCACGTATCAACAATGGCATTCAAGGTTTATTCACTAATAAGTGCAGTAATATTATTTTCTTTCTGTTTTTCAGTTGATAAGCTTCAGTTTGAGCCCCCTTTAAGGAAAGAGACTGAAGCGAGTGCTGAGATGGTGAGAGAAACATCACAGTCAAGATAATCTACATAATACTAATTAATAAACACAATGATTGGAAGGTTTGTGTCAGTAATAAATTAATACTTGTAAGTAGCTGGGATGTATTAATTTTAATGTTGATCATTATATTGACTAAAAGTGCGGCAAACATTTAATATCGGTAATATTATATTTAATGTTATATAAGGCTAATGAAAACACACAGTTGAAGGCAAAATTAGTAACCTCCTTTTTCAAATATAAATGTATATTTATATAAGTGCTGTTTAATGGACATTTAATTTTTTTTTTTTAAACATAATAGTTTTAATAAATAATTTATTTTGTCTTTGCCATGATGACAGTTCATAATATTTTACTAGTTATTTTGCAAGATACTAGTTTTCAGCTTAAAGTGCAATTTAAAGGCTAGGTTACTAGGTTAATAGGTTAACAGGCAAGTTAGGTTAATTTAAGAAAGTCCATTAATTTGGACAACAGTGGTTTGTTCTGTATCCAATGACTTGAACTGTTTAAAATTGATATATATTCCAGCCAAACTAAAAGAAATGAGACTTTCTCCTTAAAGCATCACTTATTTATATGAATAACATCATGAAATGTTTGAAAAACGCTAATAATTTTAATAAAAAATTTGCCTTCAACTGTACTTACCTTTTAATAAAGTGTATGTGTATTTATGTCCACATCAGATTTTATACATATGCATTAGAAGGCATACTAAATGCAAGTAAAGTGACTGGTTAAATACATAATTTAACTTTTGTAAAAATAAAATGTCAAAGTATATGTGAAATAATGCTTCATCATCATTCAGTGTGACGTAAAAAAAGCGTATTTAATTTTTATGTATAATTTTGTAGAAATAAAATGACTTATTCAAAACAGAACCTATTAAATCTCAAAAAGATGAATTGATTGTACTAAATTGTATTGTATATTAAATTGTCTAAATGTCTTGCTGACAGATGGGCACGATCAAAAAATCTGCACGAGTAAATTGATTATTTGCAGAAATCAAATTTACAATGAGACCTGAATTGCATTATTTAAATGAACCTCTGTTTTTTTTTTTTTTTTTTTTTTACAGGACGTGACTAAAGACAATGATTTCTCATCCCCCTGGAGCCCGTTTACAGATGGTCCCATCACCTCCAGGTACCCATTAGAATTATTCATCATGTCTTTATAAACCAGTTGGTTTCCTGGCACTGCCGTCTGCATGAAAACACCTCCAGCAGTCACTTCCCTGAACTGTCTGCATCATCTTACTGTTTTTCCCACAAGTCTGCACACTTCCTTCTCTCTGCAGAATCTCACGTGAGCTCTGCCTGCATTCCCTCTACTTTGACTGTTCTCTTTGTTTGTTTTCTTTTTTTTTTCTCCTGTTTTCCTTTCCTCTCTCCTTTTGTGCACTCCTCCACTGAAGGAGTCTGCTGAAGAGCGTTGAGGAGGAGTTGTTTATACGGTAAAAATCTGGTTTGTGTAGCTGTCGTTTAACTGATCCAAAGAAACTTTCATGCAGGGTTTAAAATTAACATTTGCAGAGAACTAAATGGGAGTAAAGAAAAAAAGTGCATGGTTTCACAATGTCATCACAATATATTTGGGAAAAAGCTAAAGTATTTTTTATTTGTGTGTTGCAAAATCTATATATGTATGGCTGAATATTTTTCTGCATTGGCATCTGGAAAAAAAAGATTAATTTTGAACCCTGATTAAACTACACAAAAACTACAGATGAGTTTATCCCTGGAGCAAACTGGGGTTCAGTGTCTTTCACTAAAGCAAAAACAGCAGAAATATGAATGAGTAGCTCATAATGTCTCTTTTTGTGTGTTTCTCTTGTTTGAAGAGGACATTTGGCTCCATTAGAAGATGCTTTTGAGGATGTTGATCTGTAAGTGTCACAATTAAAGCTTTTTAAACATGTACTGAAGTTAGTTGCAGTTGCAGATGAAATTAGTTGCAACATGTTAAAATTGCATTAAGAGAAAAAATATTTTATTACTGTACGTGTCATATATGCTGTAAATGTCATATTTTATCATTTAATTTAGAAATAAAATGAAATGTTTACAAAGATTGAGCATGGATTTCAGTTCCACTCAACAAAACTCTAAAATTTAACAGTAATTCAAAATACAAAAAAAACAAAGTAATTATTATATGTTATTCATTCATAAATGAAGGCACTTTTTCACTGCATAGTGGTTCAGTTCATTATGGCTCACTTTTAGGGGCTTTTGCACTGCATTCCATACCTACAGTAGTACCTGGTACTTTTTTAGTACCACCCCGAGTAAGGTTCCAAGCGAGCTTTACTGTTTCCAAAACATGACATACACACAATGCTGATCATTGATTGGTCCGAGAGAATCGTCACAACCAGCATCACTAGCAGCGTCATTGGATTTGCGACAAGAGGCACCAGACTTGCTATATTTAAATAGTCTGAGAGTGCTTCACTTAGGTGAGTGGGCTTGATAAACCACCTGTAGAAAACACACACTATCATATCTCTGACACTTTAACCGACACTTGCATATTTGCACCAGAACCGTTTTTACAAAAAAAAAACACTGCATTTATGAAGTGTGCTTCGCACAGGTGAGTGGGATTAACAAACCACCTGTAGAAACACTCCCCCCCCCCAGTGGAAATACAAATAGAGATGACCAAACTGAAGCAAGCGGACCTGTGCTGAACCATACCATATATAAAAAATGGCTCGATATTGATACTATACAAATACTCATGGATCTCTCTTGTTCAACACTAATTCAAATATTTTAATTACACAAAAAATTTACTTTAACACTTTTTAGATGATAAATTACTTTTTTTTTTAAATAAAACTTGTGTGCATAAATTTATATTCATCACAAACAACAAGCAACTAAATCATTTTTTTCTTTTTCTCCGTCCTCTCAGTTCAACACTTGCAAAGGGAGTCCCGCCACCTCTTCCTCCTAAGGTAACTTTGAGTATGTCCATATTCACACATGGCTACATTTATATGTCTTGGCTTGTATTTGATGTTCTGGTGCCCCTCAGCCATCTCAGGCTCGGTCGAGTAGTGTGTCTGATGAGTTCGGTTTGGCCGATGGCTGTCAGACGGTGCGGCGGTTTCCAGGATCTGATAATGGGCCGGTGCCGGTGGCCCGCAGACAGAGCACACCTGAGAGGGGGAGTAATGCAGATCACACACATTCAGACTATCTGTCTGTGAGCGTCAGCAGCCCAGGACTGCTCTCACACACCACAGA
Source organism: Danio choprae (assembly GCA_903798125.1). Lineage (NCBI taxonomy): Eukaryota > Metazoa > Chordata > Actinopteri > Cypriniformes > Danionidae > Danio > Danio choprae. The sequence continues at coordinate 15,975,486 of CAIGQW010000302.1, read as the reverse complement.
CCACGGTAAGACACACAATATTCAGATATTGGAAACATGTGGCATTGCAATATTTTGTTTTGCTGCGATATATTTTGCAATATAAATATAATTTCACCAGGGGATTTTAATAGCTCTATTTGTAAAGATTTCGTTAATTTATATCAACTGTGATGATAGAGTCTTTTTCTATGCAGTAAATCTGCATAAGGTATAATAAATTACAAGCATATATAAATACAACAGAGCAAAAATAAAAAGGTTTTCTGGGCAGTGTAACAGTATTTAAGTACAGCAATTGAACAATCAAACGTAAAATAACATGGTCGTTGTATAAATAATAAAAAAATATTTATCTTTAGTAAACAATGTAATCTTGTCACATGGCTATTGCGGATATACACATTTAGATATGCTCGAACTATAAATTGTTCAGTCCTACTGTTTATATACATAACTTCATGACTTTGTGTACAACTCACTTGTAGATATTTCGCATTTTTCTGAAAATTGTCTTAAAACGTATAAAATGGCAGATATTGTGAATAATCAGCTATTGTAACAGATGAGATTTAGTGTCTGTGCATCTCTAATATGTATTAAAGCTGAAAACATTTTTTATGAGAACTTATTTCTGGAAAGTTTATTTAGAAATGTAAAAAATGTTTCGAATTTGTTTACATCTTTACTTTTGATCTGCAGTTTAATCTATGCTGAAATAAAATATTAATTTCAGTGTTTTCAAACAAACAAAAAAACTTCCTAGACTTTTGAGTAAGTGTAGCGTTTGCTTAGTCATTATTGCACGAAATATTAACAGCGTTATTAAGATAATCTTGTTGGTTGTGTGGTCAATTTCTAAATAAACTGACATGAAATACTGATTTAGTCATTTTATGTGAGAATAACAAGATCCAGAAATGTTATGAATAGACATCGTACTATGTATTACAATGCACTCTCAGAAATGAAAGTACAAAAGCTGTCACTAGGGTGGTACATTTTTAAAGGTACACATTGGTATCTAAAAGGTCAAGATTGGTACATATTCGTAGTGTTCCTTTTGAAAAGGTACTGCCCCAGCGAGAGTGTTTATTTCTGAGTGTTTAATTCCTCTTTTATTTCTGGGATTGTGTGGAGGACAGTTTCCTTTCTGAATTATACAGATAATGATCAATAGAACAAATATTTGACAGCTGAATGTCTCAATAACGTACTCCGGAAAGTCCTAATAACTGGTTGAATGTTTCACATTTCTTCTCTCACTCTCTGTAGACGAAGATTCAGACGGAAGTGTAAATGGAGACGTTTCAAAGTCGCCTCCTGGTCGGCCGCAGAGGAAAGAGAGAAAAGATTTCCCTGTAAGTGTAAGTGTACAAGTGTGTGTCTATGTGTGTGGGGAGGAGTGTGTCATGCTGAGACGAGTATGACGCAGACAGAATGTGGCTCCTCCACTCATTTTTCTTTCCCTTTTTTAGAAACCTGCTATTAATGGCCTGCCACCCACTCCTAAAGTCTTGGTGAGTAACATTATCATCGCTTACTACATGATAATATCTCATTTGTCAGCATTTGCACATTTTTTATTCTGTTTTGTACTGTCATAAGTTTACATGTATACCTGTGTTTGCATCTGCAGATGGGAGCTTGTTTCTCAAAGGTTTTTGATGGTTGTCCTCTTAAAATTAACTGTGCCACATCATGGATTCACCCAGATACCAAAGGTAATGTATTGATAAAGTTAACGAATTTAGAAATTAAACGCTTATAACAGTTGCCTCATGGGCAGTGTGCTGATGTTAAGGATTGTTCCCTTTCCATTACACTCCATGGCACTTCTCGTAAAGAGTAGCGGTGTAACCCTGTGGTCCTGGCCAAATTCCCTGCATTGGCCCTTACCAGTCATGGCCTCTCAATCATCCCCATCCACATTGGCTCTATCACTGTCTCTCCACTCCACCTATAGCTGGTGTGTGGTGAGCGCGCTGGCGCTGTTGTCCTGTGGCTACAGTCGCATCATCTAAGTGGATTCTGCACACTGGTGGTGGTGTGGAGAGAGATTGTGAAGTGCTTTGGGTATATAGCCATACATGAAAAAATGCGCTATATAAATACACACATTACATTACATAATAAGGTTATTAATAAAGATGTTAAATTTAAAAAGTTCTTTAATTCTTATGTATAATAATATAATATAATCATTCCCACTAGTCTAATGCAGCATATAGAATTCTGAGTGAGAGAGAATAACAGTCAAAGAGAATAAGAAAAAATAAAAGAATTCAAAGACCAAAATGTTTTTTATGTATATATAAATATTGGGATTCTACGGAGCCCCTAAAGAAGACTTTTGCATGCACAAGCAATACATATGTCGTGCACACACGATATGTATGTCTGTCGTTCACACACTATACTATGTCTGTTACTTCACCATATAATGCATCTTTGATAAATTAAAAAATATATTTCTTTTAAAAAAAGAAAATTATACTGTCCACAGATTTATGAATGGTGTAAAATTAAATGTCAAAAAAGATAATTTCAAATTCAACTTTTTTTTTTTTTTTTTTTAAGACCAGTATCTGATATTTGGCACTGAAGATGGCATCTACACTCTGAACCTGAACGAGCTGCATGAAGCCACCATGGAGCAGGTACAACTTTTTTTTCATGTTTACCCTCCACTCCAAACAGATAAACGCACAAAAAAGCAGTCCTAACCTATGACGTTGATCATTTTTAGCTGTTTCCCCGAAGGTGCACATGGCTGTACATAATCAATAATAATCTGATGTCATTATCAGGTGAGTGAGAATAATGAGAGAGGCTCTTCTTTCTGTCTTTGTCACTGAGATTCTCTGCGGTTGCTTCATGGTCCTCTTCTGTCTTTCTGTCTGTCTCTCTGTGTTCACGGTTGATTTTACTGCTTTGCTGGCTCTTCTAACGCCTAAATCACCATAATCAGAAGGTAAAAAGGCAACCCTCTGTCCTATACGGCACACATGCACACAGCTAATATCACATCACCTTTCTGGCCTCATTCTTACTCTGATTCTGATTTGGGTTCAACTTGCGTAACTACACAGCTGAGCTTGTCTTCGTGCAGGGTGTAATGACTGTCGTTTCCTATTGTCATCAGTTGTGGAACGTGTAGGATGTCCTGTGTGTGGTCATTTGCCGTACGTGTGATGTGTGTTATCTCTCATTTAAAGGGAAGACGTTTCAGTTGTATTCGCATAATCTGATTGGGCTGTTTGAACAGCTCAGGAAACCTGGACTGGCCACTCAGTTTCACACCCACAGATTCCCTGACAAGATACTGCCCAGGTACACACACACACACTTTTCACAACATGTTTACCATGATTTTATTATCATTATGAAAGTAAGAAATGCTATAAAAAATTTCCTCAAGAAACTTGTATTTGGAAGCCAAGTTTTAAATACTGCACTTAAAAATTAAAGTCAAAACATGCTTCATTTTTTTTATTCGATTTAAAAATGCAAAATGTAAATACATTTCTGATTAAAAATTAACCACGGCATGTTTTATTAGTGTATAAATGAATAATTATACACACACCAAAATAATAGTTTTTTATATATATATAAAGATTGTTTTATGGAGCACATTATACATGTATACATTCAGTTAAACAGATAAATATAAAACATGTACTGTATATAATAAAATGTTATTTTTAATTTATCTATTAGCTACATTATATGATTAAGCTTTAGTGACATACTTGTGCCTCTGCTATTGTAATATGCTTACATTTTTATTTTAAGTAATTTTGGTGGTACTTAAAATTATTTAAGTTTCTTCTAAAGCAATATGTCTTGAAATTCTGTTTCAGTAATGGCAATTCACTTTTGTTTGCATTTATACATGTAAATATTCATTTTAAAAGTATTAGTTATCAATGTACTACATGTAGGGTTTGATTTAGAGTTAGTTACATACAATTCTGTATTATTTACCATCATTACAGCAATATGTACAAAGGTAAACTCTTAGAAGCACACTGTAAAACATAGATTTGTGATTCGTTTTGATTAATATAAACACTGGCGTCTGCTTCACAGGAGATTTGCTCTCACCACTAAGATCCCAGACACCAAGGGATGCCACAAGTGTTGCATTGGTAAAGCTTTAAACATACTCATGCGCACACGCACACACACACACACGCACACACACGCACGCACGCACGCACGCACGCACACACACACGCACGCGCGCGCGCGCGCGCACACACACACACACACACACACACACACACACACACACACACACACACACTCTTGAGTTTGATCGTCTGCTCTCTTTCTGTCAGTGCGGAATCCATATACAGGTCACAAGTATCTCTGCGGAGCTTTGCAGTCTGGGATTGTTTTGCTGCAGTGGTACGAACCCATGCAGAGATTCATGCTTATAAAGGTTGGACGATCATCAACATAAATGGTTCAAATACAAATTATGGCATATTGCGTTATGAAGTGTTTTAATGTTCCTCTCCTTCGCAGCACTTCGGTTTCCCGTTGCCCAGTCCTCTGCGTGTGTTTGAGATGCTGGTGGTCCCGGAGCAGGAGTATCCTCTGGTGTGTGTGGCAGTCAGTCAGGGCTCAGAGCCGGGACAGGTGGTTCGCTTTCAGACAATCAACCTCAATTCCTGCTCCTCCTGGTTTACCGAAGTCGGATCAGGTACAACATACACAAGCATAAGGGAGACGCTATTTTCCTCTTCATATGCACCAGACAATATTTATATATTGGATCTGCTAAATTAATGCATGTATATGTAAGCACTTTTCACTGCTTCTGGAGCTGCAGATTCTGGATAAATTAAAGGGATGGTTCACCCAAAAACAAAGATTTACTCACCATCAAGTTGTTCAAAATCTGTGGGGGGGTTTTTCTGCTTCTGGGAAAACACTAAAGAATATATTTTATAGATTATTGGTAACCAAATAGTTGTTGGCCCCTATTGACTTCCATAATAGGGAACAAAAACTTTATGGAAGTCAATGGGGACCAACAGTGGTTTGGTCCTTTGTGTTTATATAGACTTGAAACAGGTGGAAGGTGAGTAAATAACAGAATTTTCATTATTTCTTTTATTATTTTTTAAGAGAGAATTACAAAAATTTGTGTAGTTTAATAGAAGTTAAGATAATTTTTGGTCTGCTTCCAAATTAACTAGTGTGGTTCAACTGAAATATGAACATAACATGGACCGAAAACATGCAAATGAATAAAAAAAAAAGAACTTGATATCACAAGATGCAGCAATACTTTTTTTCAGGTTTTTTTTTTCTTATCGTAGTACCAGTGCTTACCATTACAGTTTTATACACGCATCAGAAACATGTCTACTTGTAGCAGATCTTTATTTGTGTGTGACGGAGTAATTTCTGGCACTGTTTTAAATCCTTTACACCTTTAATAAGCACTACACTGATAAAAAAAGCACTAAATAAGCACTTTCAGCTAATGAAAATACCATTATAAATTAACACAGCACTCAATAATGTTTTAGATACTCAATAAATTCTGTAACAAAATAAACATCATAAAATCTTTGATCTTAAAAATAACTGTGAATGCCAAGTAAAAAAGGGCTAAATAAAATGCTTTATTTTTGGGTTGAGTCCAAATCTGAATCAACTGAATGTGTGACTTTAAAGACTGAAGCATGTTTTATAAATACACTGCTCTTCTCAAATAATATACTTTATTAGATATTATTCATTCATATTTTAACAGAATCATTGCTATTTATAAATAAATTAAAATAGGTGTTTAAATGCATCGCAAACCCATGATATTATTGTTAGAGGTGTCAAATGTCTGTATGTTGTGTGTGTGTTTGTCTGGCTGTAGGTGGTAACCAGGTTGATGCAATCCACGTGACGCAGTTGGAGAGAGACACCGTACTTGTGTGCCTGGACAGTGAGTGACCCAACACTGAATCTACACAAACATAACAAATACAGATCCTATTGAAGATTGCTAATGTTGTCATGCCTTTAATCCTGTGTGTTTAGAGAACGTCAAAATCGTGAACTTGCAGGGAAAGCTGAAGTCTAATAAGAAACTGGCATCTGAGCTGAGCTTTGATTTTTGTGTCGACTCCGTAGGTGAGAGATTGACTTCTGATTCATTCAGATGTGATGGGCTTTAAAGGTCCAGTAAAATTAAAATAAATCATTTTAGATGTTAGTTTCACTCTGCTAGCTTTAAGGATATCTGTAAGCCTGTTGTGTAAGTGTGTGTGTATAAGCTTATATATCTGTGTATTTGTGTCAGTGTGTCTTCAGGACAGTGTTCTGGCCTTCTGGAAACATGGGATGCAGGGGAAGAACTTCAAATCAAATGAGGTAAACCTTAACATGCTTTGTCACTTAACACACCTTCATACAAGACTGATCAATTTCAGCAGGCTGTAATTAACTGTCAAACTAATGAAAGAACTTATTATACTGAACTATTATTAACTATTACTATTATTTAGGCACAGAAAGAATCTAGATCTCAAACATGGTGGTTAAGGCCTGTTAAGGCTTTTTTGAAGGATAATGTGACACTGAATACTGGAGTAATTGCTATTAAAAATTCTGCATTGCCATCACTGAAATAAATTACTATTTCAAATATATTAAAATTATAAATCAGCTATTTTAAATTGTGGTAATATTACATTGTGATATTACTGTTTTTATTATATATATTACTGTTTTTACTGTAATGTTTATTTAAATAACCCTAGCCGTGGTAAACCTAAGAATTCTTTCAGAAATCCCCAAAAAACAAACTTCACCCAAACTTTGTAACATTAATCAGGGTTTCTACACTTCTTAAAAGTACTTGAATTTCAGACATATGGATACAATGCCTGGAAAGTACTTAAAAACAAACACAAGTCCTTGAAAGTGCTTGAATTAAAGTTTAAATTCAAATAGTTTAAGGTTTGATTTCAACAATTGTACTTAATTGTCAAAACCTTAAATCTTGTACAATAACACTGACAAATAATGCACATTTGATCAATATTTCAGAAAACACATTTGAATATTACCAGTATTGAATTCACCGCATTTTATTACAGTTCTTTGAACATGGCTTTTTAAAACAGTCCAAATTTCTCTGACATTTTTATGTAAATTGTATGTGTAAGTGAAATGTTCAGTACAGTAAGGACTTTCATAGTGCTACATATGCTGGGGTATGAATTATAAAATTTCTTGATTTAAAATTAATGGTGCTTTTAAAAGTCTTTAAATCTGGGAACCATGATTAATGTTAATATTTTGAACAATAAACAAATAAATATTTAGCAGATGGTTTTGTACTACTTTGTACTCATACATTCAACCCTTCAAATGATATTAATGTTGCATATTGTGTGTGTATATTGTAACATAAGTATTGTAAGATTTAGTTTCTTGAGTCTTGGCTGTGTAAGTGTGTAACAATGAAAGGCCAGAGGTCTTCTGGAGGTGAAGCACTGTCTTTATGACATATGATCGTGTGTGTGAGGCACAGATGACAGGGTGTGATGGATGATGTAAAATTTATGTACAATCAGAAAGCTCCAGCTGGCCAGAGAGTAACGGATTAAATTATTCAGCTGTTTTTCTCCTCTCTGACTCTAATGAAAAGCCCTCGGCACCTACACCCCTCAAAAGAGTGTGTGTGTGTTGAACTTTACCTGCCAGGTGGTGCACCTGCATTAGCGTTTGTTGTGGTTTGTGAACATGACGTGTGTGTGTGTGTGTGTGTGTGTGTGTGTGTGTGTGTGTGTGTG
>CAIGQW010000302.1:15952018-15962690 GCA_903798125.1 Danio choprae | reverse complement strand
CATTATCATAAGTTTGTCTTGCTGTAGAGATGGAGAAGTATGAGAAGATTAGTAAGATCGGCGAAGGTTCGTACGGCGTCGTGTTCAAGTGCAGAAATAAAGACACCGGACAGATTGTCGCCATCAAGAAGTTTGTGGAGTCTGAGGATGATCCCATCATTAAGAAAATAGCGCTCAGAGAAATCCGCATGCTGAAGGTAAACACTTAAAAGAATCATTTTAGACTGCTTTAAAATGTTGTTTCAGCAGGATATCAAGTCCTTTTGATTCCTGTTTTGTGCACTTAAAAATTACAATTAGAAGTGTTATTGTGTCATTAGTGAGTGTATGGCAGCAGTATGTTTTAATAATCAGTGTTTGGAGCTCTTTTATGATTGGCAAACTATTTCCTTTGAGCTGAGAGTGAGGCTGTGGCTTTGAAGATCTGGCCTGTCAGCCAACACTGGATTACCAATTAATTTCACTCTGTTATGCATGAATGGATGGATGGATAAATATTCTTGTTGTTCCCTTCCACTCCCTTGAGGGTGTTTTTTTTTTTTTCTTTAATTAGGCCACGCATGATATCAGAGGATAGTGTACCAATGACTTGAGCTTTCAAGTGTGTGTGATATTGTTTAAATGCTGTCTATAATAGGAGCTCATGTTTATTTGATTATTATAACTACCTGCTTTTAAGTTAGTTTTAAGAAAATGTGTTTGTTTAATTTGAACCCATAATGTTTCTAAGATTTGTTCTGGGATGGATGAAGACCTATTGGTAATATTGGAAATTCAGCATTTTTGCTTTGTTATATTTTGATGTTTTTCGTTTTTTTTTTTAAATGTACCTTTTTATATATTTTCTTTTGCTATTGCAATTTTTTTATATTCAATATTTGCTATTCATTGATATGACGTGAAGCTGCATGTTTTATGAGCTTTTCAAGTTATTACAGTATTTTCTTGAAAATATTTACTTTTTATGAAGTATTCAAACTCTGTAGATGGTATCTTTGGACTGTGGGGGAAACCGGAGCACCCGGAGGAAACCCACGCGAACACGGGGAGAACTCCACACAGAAATGCCAACTGACCCAGCTGAGGCTCAAACCAGCGACCTTCTTGCTGTGAGGCGATTGTGCTACTCACTGCGCCACCGCGTCGCCCCTTCTTGGTTATTTTATTACTGTTGAAATATTTATGCATCTATCCACTTTCATATGCAATTACAACATTCAATACATATTTGTTTTGATTAAAAAAAATTAAGTTTAAGAACAAATATGTAAAAATCTGCAATGTTTAGTCACTAAAGATAAAGTACATTTGTGACTGTCATGTGAAGTATACAAATGATCAGATGTTCTTCCTTTCATTGAAGCATAAATTGCTCTTAGGAACATCTCAAATCATGCTGGAGGACCATTGCTATCTTATGGCAATTCGTAACTTTGATTTAGTGGCTAAATTCTTATGAATTTGTACAATCTCATTTGTACAATTTAATACGATTTGCCCATCACCCAATGACGGTTGGGTTTAGGGATGGGGTTTGGTGCCACGCCTCCTTTTAGAAATGTTACATATTCGTACGACTGAACTCGTCTTGTATGAATTTGTACGAATTAGCCAGTAACCTGACAATGCATAAAATAGTATCAGGCTGGGATCAAAAAATTGTACTATTCGTCATTACAGCAAACTGCGGACAAACACTCATATGTTCTAAAACCTGCATTAAATTAGAAGTAAATAAGAAGCATTTTACAAGTGTTTAGACGTTTTTCTGATCCATTTGGATAAATAAGCCCTAATGTGGTCTTCACATTGTGTGTGCAGCAACTAAAACATCCAAACCTGGTGAATCTGATGGAGGTGTTCAGAAGAAAGAGAAAACTTCACCTGGTGTTTGAGTACTGCGACCACACTGTCCTGAATGAGCTGGACAGATACCCACGAGGGTGAGAACACACACACACACACACACACACACACACCTATAAACTGGCTCTGTGTTTCTCATGCTAACAGTCATATTGTTTTTGTTGCTATGCCACCCAGTGTGCTCTTACTGGAATGTTTACTGCAGGATGCATTTGCCCTCTGTGGTGCACTTGAGGGAGACGCTGTTAAACATTTAACAACATTTAACTCTTTCTGTGTCGTCCTCTTGATTTACAAGTCCAGAATCAACAAAGCTCACACAAAAGATGACTTATATATGCACATATACAGACGATATAGGGTTAGTGCGGGGCTCAGTAGGAGCTCTGAGAGGAATGAATGCTTGGTTGAAGCAGAAAATGAGGTTTGTGTTCCTGTAAATACATTGTGACGCCATTGTGTGTGTGTTCATTCAGTGTTCCAGAACATATGGTTAAAAGCATCATCTGGCAAACACTTCAGGCTGTGAACTTCTGCCACAAACAAAATGTAAGACTTTTAAACTTGTTGCTACTCTTTCCCAATCTCTTACTTTCTTAAAAAAAATTCTGTGATTGAATGCCACACAAAAAGTAAAAAAGAAACAACAAAATACAGTAACTCTTTATGATTTCTGATGTGTAAAAAAACGTTGTTATATAGAAATAGCATATTGTTTCTTAAAAGAAATAATTATTTTTAGATTTAAAAAATATAATATATTGTCATTGTACTAAGTTATTATATTATTATCTTGTAAATAGCACTGTTGTATTTAAATTTTGTACGGAGAATTATTGCATTAAACACTTTTTTTTATAAATTGTATTAAAAACAAATTAAATAATTTCCAATATGTTGAATGAAATGAACAATAAGTGAAATTAAATGTAACTATTAAGTGTTAATATATTTCCTTATTTATTTAAATACGCTATTGCAAAACTTTTGGTAACACAACAATTTATAATTATTATTATATGTTTGTTTATTATTGCTTATTTATAAATATTTATTTTTATTTGTATTTTAATATCTAATGGCAAGTTTAGTTTTTTAATTATTAAAAAAAATAATAAAAATAAATGTTTATTTTATAGTAATTACACAATTTTATATGTAACAAATTTGGTAATTAATTCATTTATTTATTAACAGGCAACTGCAGGTTTAATAATATTTTTTTTAATATGCAGTCTATAAAAATGCAATTATTATTTATTTATTAATTTATTAGTTTTCAAGAAATAATTTCATTTTTTCATAATTTCTTTTACATTTTTTAGTATATCCCCAACATCATGCTTTGACCTCTATATGTTTTATGAACAGCTGAATAGAATAATAATATAATAAGTAATTATATAATAATATAGTTATTATCACAAGAAGCAGGATCGATTTAATTTAATTAGTCCGATAAACATGAGTAAAGTGTCTTAATACTGTCTTTAGATCAGATATTTGAATAGACTCATGGAATGAATTGCCATAATATGTTGTAGTGTATTCACCGAGACGTGAAGCCTGAAAACATTCTCATCACCAAACATCAGGTCATCAAACTCTGCGACTTCGGCTTTGCCAGGATCCTTAGTGCGTGAACATGTGCAATACACACACTCACCTTACACACTCTCTACCTTTAATATCATATCTAATACCTCATTCTTTTTTTCCAGCGGGTCCATGTGATTATTACACAGATTATGTAGCGACACGGTGGTATCGAGCTCCAGAACTGTTAGTAGGAGACACACAGTACGGCCCCCCGGTAGACGTCTGGGCTGTAGGATGTGTGTTTGCAGAGCTACTCTTTGGCGCCCCTCTGTGGCCGGGCAAATCTGATGTAGACCAGCTGTATCTGATCAGGAAAACTCTGGGTAAGAGACACATTCATAAACCCCAGCTGTTCATATGCTGTATGTATGTAACTCTCCTGCCTGCCTGATAAGCTAATATATAATATAATCTGAAATATTGTTATCGCTTTTTATTCTCTATTCTTCATCCATGTTAAGCTGCTTTGACACAGTCTACATTGTAAACCCACTATAGAAATAAAGATGACTTGACTTAATAATTATGGTTTAATGTTGTGCTCATAGGTGAGTTGATTCCTCGACATCAACAGGTGTTCAGCACCAACCAGTTCTTCAGCGGCGTTTGTGTCCCTGAGCCACAGGAGATGGTGAGATGACAAGCAAGTGTTCATTCTACAAAAGATCATTTGAGGAGATCTAGAAAATTAACCCTCTCTTTCAAATGAATAGGAGCCTCTTGAACTGAAGTATCCCAACTTGTCGTACCAGGCACTGAGCCTCATGAAGGTCAGTTAAACACACAATAAGCACACAATGTTCATGCACTGCACATTCAGAGTCAGCGTCAGCACATCTGCGTTTGTTTTAGGGTTGTCTCCGGATGGATCCGGCTGAGAGGTTGTCCTGTGAACAGTTACTGGAACAGCCCTACTTTGACAGTCTGCGAGAGGAGAGCGAAAGTGTGACGCGTGAACTGGACCGCAAAAAACGCACACGGCAGCCACGCAAACACCTGCCACCTGGGGTTTGTTGACATTATAAAACTCACATCTTGCCTGTGTCACCCTCTGTAGTGTGCAGTAATTGTGGAGTTTTGTAGTTTACCAATCATTTGAATAGTTTAAACCAGTGTTTCTCAACCACGTTCCTGAGGGACCACCAACACTGCATGTTTTGGATGTCTTCTTTGTCTGTCACACCCATTACAGGTCTTTCAGTCTTTGCTAATGAGCTGATGATCTGAATCAGGTGTGTTTGATTTAAGGAAACACAGAAAATTTGCAGATCTGGTGGTCCTGGACCGTGGTTGAGAAACACTGGTTTAAACTATACTGTAAAGGGCCAGTCAAACACTTTGAATCATTTGGGGTTCAAGCATGTACCACCCTACTGTAATTAATAGGATTTTCTAAAAACACTATGATGCCCTAAAATTAATTAGGCAGAAAAAAGGCAAGTACAGTATGATAGAACTCGTTCAGAACAACTTTGCACTGCTGCTGTCAATCAAATCAGCCATTAACCATCATAGATTATTTTAAAAACCATCATTCGCAAATTAGTCCTACATTTTTCTTTGGTTAAACCACTTTAGTAAAACTTGTAAACCACTGCACTTCAGTTATCTAGACTCTCTAGCAGCACAGCTTATAATATTGGGCAGCACTGCTGTTTTTAGTATTGATAATAATTAGAAATATGTCTTGAGCAAAGGCTTAAATTGTAATGTTTTGCAATAATACAATATCACATAAAAACTCAATTTTTGCATGTTTGATCAGTTAAATGCAACCTTGATGACCGTCTTACAAACTCATTTTAAGAATCTCACCAACCCTAAACTTCTGTACAGTATATATATTTTTAAATAAAATATGAAAATAGCTGTACTGTGAAATAAACCATTAATATAAAATTCATTCATTTTCATTTTCGGCTTAGTCCCTTTATTAATCTGGGGTCGCCACAGCGGAATGAACCGCCAACGTATCCAGCATATGTTTTACGCAGCAGATGCCCTTCCAGCTGCAACCCATCACTGGGAAACACCCATACACTCATTCACACACATACACTACGGACAATTTAGCTTACCCAATTCACCTGTACCACATTTTTTGGACTTGTGGGGAAAACCGGAGCACCCGGAGGAAACCCATGCAAACACAGGGAGAACATGCAAACTCCTAATATAAAATTACTTAAACATTTTGCTCTTACTTTCAGTCTATATTACCACAAAATGTAAATCTCTAATTTAGTTTAATATTTTCTTGTCAGTATCTGCCTCAGTTGGCTAGCAGCACCGTCTTTCCTGCCGTGGAGAACAGAAGAAACTACAACAACCTGCGCAAATTCAACTATCATCTTCCCAACATATGATGGAAGACGACTCAATGGGAACCTGAGATGTGACCGTCCACTTCGCAGCTGGTGTGTGTGTGTGTGTATGCGCGTGTGTGTAAGTGAGACAGACAAAGGGCTCTGCTCTGCCTGTAGAACAATGATGTCACACTGCCAAAGCAAAGACTCACAGAGGCATTTCTGTCACATGTAAAATGACAACAGCAATAATAACATTCAAATCAAATGTTGTGCTGTGCTTATAGTTTGATTAGACACTGACATCAGCGCTGTAGAAGAGACCATTTTTTTTTTTTGATTCAGATATTTTATTCTTTATTCTAAATGCTAATGATGCTTCATGTACGGCTATGAAAAAAACCCTGCTAGAGAATCCTCAGTTTTTTTGGATGTACTGCATTGTCTAGGTATTTAAGTAAAATGTTCATATTTATTTTATTATACAAGGGTTTTTTTTTTTCAATAAATTGGACCAACTAAAATTATTATTAAGTCGGCATGAAATCAAAATTTACTCTTCTTATTTTAATATAAACTATGTATTTGTGCAGTTCATTATTTTGTAAAAATGAATTTGGCCCTTATAATCTTTAATACCATAACCTTCTCTTCCCCTCGAAATGACTTTTCTCCACTTCTGGTCACATGGAATTTCTTTAGGGCGGGGCTATTAGCGGGTGTCTCGTTTCTGCCCTGCCTTCACATTAAGCAGGGGTTTGAACCAACAGGACACACTTCAGTTTGTAAAATTTAGCTCCTCATTCATCATTGGGCACCTGCTGACTGTGATTCCGGTGGACAGTAATCCTCCACAACTGAGTGCAAACTGGCATTCAAATCTTCCTGTATTTTGTCAGCAACTTCTAACGAACCAATCGGTTCCCAAAGGACGAAATCATGCATCAGCCTTTTTTTTTCTCTCTTTCTCTCTTATTTCAGTAAACGTTTCAATTAGATGTACGTCACCATATGGGACAAACTTAACTTCTGTTTCATGCCGACACGAAATGACAATATTTGTAATGTTTAATTGTAAGAAATTTCATCAATAGTTTGCAGCACAAAAAAAGTTTAATGAAATATTAACATTGTATTCAAACACATACTTGGCAAACCAGTACACATCCAGAGAAACTGAGCATTTTCAAAAAGTCCTAAATTTTTTCATAGTTGTATGTTTGAGTAGTGTATATACATGACTAAACACTTTTAAAGTCATAACCAGGCCCAGACAGAATCTACAACATATATATATATATATATATATATATATATATATATACACACACACAGACATGTTTTATATATATGTTATAAATAAAGTATGCAGTATGGGCTTTAAATATCATAAAACATATTAAATGGAATTTAAGTTGGTGAAGGCATGATCAAAGTAGCCAAAATGTTTCATAAATTTTAAAAAAAAAGGTTTGGCGTTGAGTATAACTTGTTTAAATCTGTAGCACTATATCTGTGTGGGTCTGGATAACCCTGTGTTGACATTTAATACCCCATTGTGGACATGATGATCATTTTGTTGCCTTTGCGACTGGTGCTAATAATTGAGCCACTGACTTGCACCACATGCCAAATCCAAGAGACGTGATTCGCAAACGTGTGTTTTTTTTGTGTTGAAATGAATAGATGGAAAATTTAACTAGTTGCTGTTTGTTTTTTAGACTAAATCATTAAAGATCTTTCAGCAAAATATATCTGACTCTATAGCTTTTCGTAAGAAATGTGTGAGGAAACAGCTGAAAATTTATTGATAATGGCAAAATAACATCGTTCAACTGCCTCGGGTAGTCTGACAAAATGTAATCAAAAGCTAATCGGATGGGACGCCGGTACTTTGATTTTCTGCATCTGGCCCTGTGATGCTCAGTTGCCTGGATACTGTTGCGGTGATGGACATCAGCCAGAGGGTTTGTCTCTGCTCATAGGGCTGTGAGAGTTGCGGTTTTCCAAATGTGCCGTGATTGGCTAAGCGAGATCTAGCTCTATGGTGAGTCTGGGAAGTGCAGTCTGGAGTCTGTCCACAGTCTGATCTTTATCTTTTACACCAGGGAGATCACTGAGAAACAGCCACTCCAGCTTCCTGAAACACACATGCAGAGGTGACAATTATGATTTCAGTAGCTGAAGTCACTGTGATGCTACTACTGCGGTCCGCTTAAATTTGAGTTGATTTTGCTGAATGATGTTGCGCTTGAGTCCTGTCCAGTCTGACTTTGTTCATGAAACTTTATATAAATAATCATGATGTACAACATTCACAATCCTGTTACACATTCAGCTTGTTTTTGCATAGCGTGAGGTGTTTAGTATGTGATGCATGTTGGAGGTTGTAGATTGTAGTTTTGTGTGTGGTAGTTATTGGTTGTGAATTGCGACCATGTTGTAGTGTGTGCCCCTTTGTAGCCTCTAGCTTATGATAGCTTTGCCCACATGACCAAACGTAGCACATAACCATGACAATAAGACAAACAAATGGATAAGCAAACAATCATTAACCAAAATAATACTAATATGGCTTTTACACACTGATTTGACAAGCCAGTATGTCTTGGGTACTGTTTCATTGTTCCTAGAGCCACTGACGGAAGTGCCTGCTTTTTGCCGTGATAATAATATTGCAGAACCTGAGAATGGGTTTAGTTCTAGAAACACCAGTTAGGGGAACTAAAGCTTCTACTTCAAGGTCTAATGCAGCACGATAGGAACAGTGAGGTAAGTGTATCCTGATTGGGTCAAAACATGCTATACAAAGCACAGTATTTTAAAGCATCACAAGACATGCCAACATTTGAAAGCTAACATTTGTGGCATATACTCGTTGCTTTTGTCTGCAGCATTAGGTTTTGTTCTCAACCTCAAAGACATGTAACACAATCTGTCATATGTGATTTAGTCCTCCTTTTTGTTGTTTTAAATAACTGTTTCCACATAACACAGAATGAAAACACATGTGTAAAGCTTCGATTATGGCATCTTCTATCCTCCAGTCGTTGATTTTGCAAAATGATGTTGGACTTGATCTCAGTGTCAGCTGGTTTACGTTACTTTAGGTTGCTTGTGGTGGTGCAAATGTAACCAGGAAAACTGACCGGGAAAAACTTAGATCTTGGGGAAGTAGCTAGATGCTACTTCCTAAAACTCCCTGGTGCCAAACCCTCTTATAATTGAAGTCCATACAAACTGGAAGTTGCTGAGACTTTGATTTCAGTATGCTGATGTACTTCCAATTGAAATGGATTACTGAGTAGGGGCTTTCTTTTTGCACATCATTCTCTTTTAGCAAACTAACGTTAAGAGGGGTGGGGTTAAGATTATTGTGGCTGAAGCTGTCAAACCGACGTCAACAGATGAAGGACCGCCACTCCAAATGCCAAAGATAACGGTCAGACTTTGATTAAAGATTACCAAAACAAACATTTTTACAGTGGATTAACTTGCACTAATTAATTAATCCAGGTTTTTTTTCCAATGAGTATTTCAATGAGTGCCTTATATAGGTTTAAATGGATAAAATGTCTTCATTTACTCACACCCCAGAGTGTCGCGAATGTGCAAGAGTAATAATGTTCAATTTATTGCACAAACTAATCATTTTCACTTCATCAGGAATCTCAGGTATTCATTTTGTTTTGTCTGTATATGTTTCTTTAACTCTCAAAGTATTATGTAGCCTTAACCTTTATCTTATCAATCACCAAAAAAAAATTATTAATGTTTTTAGTGAAGAAAAAAAATCATCTTAGATGGCCTGATGGTGAGTAAACAAACAGGCAATTTTGATTTCTGGATGGACTATCCCCCAGAAACTATATATCAGAGTGTTTCTGGAAAACATAGCTCTGGCTCTGACATCCTATAATCACTGTCACCGTTTGGCATACACACAAAACTATGGGCAGCAATACGACGCTAAACTGAACTGAAATATGCTGTTGTCATACCCGAGGTGATGAAGAGCGATGAGTCCTTTATCTGTCACGTTGCCACAGGAAACTACCATCATCCGCTTCACAGTGTCCTGCAGCGTCTTTATCTGACCCAAACGCTCCAGGCAGGCGTCTTCTATATAAATACACTTATTCAACCTGATCTCCTCAACATGCTCCAGGCCCTCTGCACAAACAAAGAATACAAAGGCATGTAATCACCATCAATTCTTTTCGATGTCTTTTGCAAACATTGTTTAATATATTGTTCAAGGGGTCAGCACCCTACATAACAAGCATAAATACTGTGTGTGTGTACCTGTTTAAGCTACTTTGTGGGGCCCACATGGTTAATAGAACGAAGATTTTTGGCATTGTGAGGACCAGCCTTCTGTCCCCAAAACAAAGAATAAAAAAAATAAAAATAAACAATATTGATCTATTAGTGTCAACAAAAAAGTAAAAATAAATAGGAAAAAATATTTGAAATTATAATAATATTTCACAATTTTGCTGTTAATTTCATGATCTTATAACTCTCTCTCTCTCTCCCTCTATATATATATATATATTATAGCCCTCCTGTGAATTTTTTTTATTTTCTTTTTCAAATATTTACCAAATGACATTTAACAGAGCAAGGCATGTTTCACAGTATTTCCTATATTTTTTCTTCTGTAGAAAGTCTTTATTTTGGCTAGAATAAAAGCAGTTTTTAATTTTTTTAAAAACATTTGAAGGTCAATATTATTTGCCCCCTTAAGCAATATATAAATATTTGTAAACATCTAGTAAAATATTATGTACTGTCATGATGGCAAAGGTAAAAGAATTCAGTTGTTAGAAATTAGTTATTATATATATATATATATATATATATATAGAGAGAGAGAGAGAGAGAGAGAGAGAGAGAGA
>CAIGQW010000302.1:15871397-15928889 GCA_903798125.1 Danio choprae | reverse complement strand
TATATATATATATATCGTATAATACTTATTTTATTATTGTGTTTGGAGGAGCAGGCTGACAGGCCTGTCAAAATGTTACATTGAATCTGCTGGAGGGACATACTCGGTCTACTCTTCAATTTTTTTTTTTACATTTAGCTAAAAGTTTAGAAAGTAGACCAACTGTATCAAATGATAATCAGGTGCATTCACATAGTGTTGTTTCTCTCCAGTTTATTACTTTTGTGTATTCGCTGTTATCTTTGATATTTTACAGTGTTTTAGTGTTATAAATGAAAGTTGTGTATTTCTATTTAGGATAATTTTGAAGTTTTTGAAACTTAAAAATTGTCAGAAATAGAAATACACAACTTTCATTTATAACACTAATACAGAGATTGTATTTTATGGCAGCGCAGGTCAGACCTACTCAGAATGCAACATACTTGTTACGAGTTAAAAACTGTTGATAAGAAGTTAATTATGGTCAAAAATCTGTAGAGAAATACAGAAATTTGACTTTGGAAAATTATGTCGTTTTTAAGTGGAAATTGTGTTGGAGCCCTCCTGTCCTCAAAAACTTTCAGTAAACATATAGTTCCCAAACTTCTAAGTTGTAGTGTCTATCTTAACCCAACAACATTTTTGTCTCTTGTGACTTTGTTTTTTAGGGAACCACTGTATCGATTGTATAGTCGTGCATCTCGTAGCAAGCAGGCGGCCATAAAGCGTATGAACGACATCCAGAAGAGTATTGATGGCTGGGAGGGCAAAGACATTGGTCAGTGTTGTAGCCAGTTTATCCTGGAGGGGGCACTCCTTCGGGCCGGTGCCAAACACGAACGGCACAACTTCTTGTTTGATGGCCTCATGATAAGCTGCAAAGCTAATCAGAGCTCCAGGTTGCCAGGAGCAGGCAGTGGGGCAGAGTTTCGTCTGAAAGAGAAGTTCGTATTACGTAAATATCGCATTGTAGATCGCGAGGATTCACCAGAGTTCCGTCATGCATTCGAGCTGGTGGGCCGTGAGGAAAGCGGAGCAGTGTTTAGTGCCCGTTCAGCAGAAGAAAAGAGTGCATGGATGGCTGCGCTGGTCACTCTGCAGTACCGGCCCACTCTAGACCGCATGCTGGACACCGTTCTGCACCGTGAGGAACAAGCACAACCACTGAGGCTGCCATCACCAGACGTCTACCGGTTTGCCATCCAGGACTTCGAGGAGAATATTGTGTTTGAGGAAGGAGCACAGAGCAAGACTGGAATCCCCATTATTAAAGCTGGGACAGTGGTCAAGCTCATTGAGAGACTGACGTACCACATGTACGCAGGTACAGAACAAAACCCTTCTTTATATCAAAGGATTTTTAAGGTCATGAAAAAATGAGTTTAGCCAAATCTGTGCAAACCTTTGCTTGAAAGCGTGTTTCTTTGTTGTTTGTGTGTCCCTGAATGTCCTTTTTTTTTTTTCACACAGACCCAAATTTTGTGCGTACATTTCTGACTACATACCGCTCTTTCTGCAAACCACAAGACTTGCTCACACTACTGATTGAAAGGTAAAGCACAGTGACTCATAGATGTACATGTTTAGACAATGATCAGTCCTTGATGTGACAAGGAGCAGTGGATCAACGGTTTATGCTGTAAAAATCAGCATAAGCGTTTTTGTGGCATTTAATAACTATTCATTCTAAAAACAATATTTCAAATATTTCAGAGTTAATGTGACCCAAATCGTAGTTAGCCAAAAAGCGTTTTTCAAAAATAATGAAATGAATTATTATTTTGAGTTTCAAGTTAAAGTACAGATCAATGCACTCTCTGATGGCTAATGACCACAGTGCATATTGCATTTAATGAGGATACAATTAAAAGCATGAAGTAAAAAGTACATACATTTATGCACATTGTATTAAATCCAAGTTATGCTTTTTTTCTATTATAAAGATACATTTAGTAATTATCTTTTAAATGCTTTATTATGAGATCACATGAGCAGATTTCTCAGCCTGTAAAATCTAGTCAAGATTTCTCTCCAGTATGGAAGGACATCAAATAAAATGTGGAGGATGTAAACTGTGACTGGCCATCCACTTTGTTTAGCAACAGAGTGGTCTGTTAAAGATCCAGATGTGTCCCAAAATGTGCCTTTTTTTTTTTTTTTTTTGCTACACAATCAAAAGTATCTGAACATAATCTTGTAGTCTAGTGTGATTAGGCGAATTAGTATGGATAATTTTTTTGTGTGTTGTTGAATGTAAATGTCCTCTCGTATGATCAGATTTCAAATTTATTTCATCATCTTATGTTTGTCAATCTGGTAGTTGAAAAGGCTTTCGCTTTGCTTTTGTAATGTAAACCTTTATGTGGTCACTTATATTCAGACAGCCACAGAAGACATGTTGAGAGAAAGCACATCAAAATATGCAGTTTTTGATCGAAATTGTAGTTGCTATCCACTTTCTTTTTAATTTTGATGGGCTGCATTTCAGCAAAAGTGTAGTAGAGCATGATAAAATAAGGGTCTTGACAAAAACTGAACACTAGAGGTCACAATCATTTAATGCATGTTTGATTTTGTTGATTTTACACATATATTTGTAATTTTTACTTTTCTGTTGTTTTTGATTGCATTTGCTTTTAGTGTAAAGATGTATCATACATGCATCCAATATTTTGACCAATTTTCACATAATTCAGGATTGAGATTCCAGAGCCCGAACCATCAGAAGCAGATCGAGAAGCTCTCTGGAACGGAGAACAACCAATGGCAGCCGAGCTTCAGAGATTTCGCAGAGAATACGTGCAGCCTGTCCAACTCAGGTAAAACACACACAGATTCTCAATTTCTAGCCAAGCTCATGCGTGATTTAATATTTTCATCTTTTTTTGAAATGTAATTATTTCTAATTATGCAAGGCTGAATTTTAACATCATTACTTCACCTTTTATAGTCCTTCAGAATCATTCTAATATGCTGATTTCTTATTAGTATTATTAATAGTGAACATTTCTGCAGCTTAAAAGTTCAGTATTTATATTTTTAATTAATAGAGTATTAAAAGAACATGCAATGTAATGTCTTTACTATCACTTTTAATTCAAATATTTTCAAAACTATCAATTATATTCCAAACATTTAAAATATTTTCTTGCTTTTAGATTTTTTTATTTTTTATAAATTGTAATATTCTGTCTGTCTATTATCACTGTCTGAGTTCGTCGGTCTGATGTCTGTGTTCATAATTAGGGTCCTGAATGTATTCCGTCAGTGGGTGGAACATCACTTTTATGACTTTGAAAATGATCCTGAACTCTACGAGAGACTTGAAGGATATCTTATCAGCACCACACAGCTTAGAGGTACATAAACTCTCTGTAATATTACATGTATGCATTCATTAAATATTAGTATTCATTTATTAGATATGCTGGTGCTTATTCTTTATATATTAGAACCTATTTAGTATGAACCTATTTAACTAGTAATTGTTAATATGCTCACTTCTTGGACACTAGTCTTTTGTAGTTGTTAGTAGTAACAGTTTTTACCTTACTTGTCATCTGCTTTTTTCTAGTCTTATCATATTACTTGTCTTAATGCCACAGTAGAGTTAAATAAGTACTAGTGACTAATGAATGTGTACTAAAATCTAATAAGCTCTGGTATCTAATAAACAAGTACTAGTGTCTGTTTGTTAAGTACTAGTTTTTAAGTATCAGTACTAGTATCTAATAAATAAATAGCTTTATGTTTAATGATTAAATATTAGTATCTTTTAAAAACGTGATAGCAACTAAGGAATAAGCACTAGTACTTAATGTAAAAAGTACTAGTAGCATGAAAATAAATATTAGCATGCTTTATGGATTAAATGTTAAAATATGAATATGCTTGCCATATCCTGACATCCAATGCTGCATGTGCAGTCTTTTAAATATGCGCACACATCTAATGAAACGCTTCTCAGAGACTGATGAATAATGTTCTGTTTTCAGGTAAATCTATGCGTAAGTGGGTGGAGTCTATCAGTAAGATCATGAGACGGAAGATACAAACGCAGTCTAACGGCATTAGTCACAACATCACCTTTCAGAGCCCACCTCCACCGATCGAATGGCACATCAGTCGCCCTGGGCAGGTCGATACCTTTGACCTCATGACCCTTCATCCCATAGAAATCGCTCGCCAGTTAACGCTTCTGGAGTCTGATCTGTACAGGTGGGCCTGTCTGAACGATAACCATGAGTAAGGAAGACATTGTGTGCATTGACTAACTATTGTACACTTGTGTAAATAGAGCTGTTCGTCCGTCTGAGCTCGTAGGAAGTGTTTGGACAAAGGAAGATAAAGAGAAGAACTCTCCCAATCTGCTGAGGATGATCAGACACACAACCAATCTCACACTGTGGTTTGAGAAGTGAGTTAACTAGTGCTGCTTCAGCAAGTTGACAGTAATTTTTTTCCTCAATAAAAATAAAAACTACATGCAACAATTTAGCTGTTTGTTAAGATAAAACTGCTGTTCTTTCCCAGCAAGCTGTCTTTGTCTAACAGACATATAAACTGTTTAAACTAAACTTTGTTTTGTCTGTAGAAATTTAGCAATTTTGTGTTTAGAAAGGCATTTTGGCTAATTTTTTTTGTTTATGTCTAAAATTCAAATAGACATCTAACAATAGTCCAAAATACAATAATCATGAAATGGACAGAAAGAATAACTGCACATCTGTATGTTTTCTGTGCATCTATTTGATGACTAGCGTATTTTTGCACTATTGTCTATTAGATTTTCCCTGACAACCCAAAAGTATAGCCTTGTTTTAGCCAAGATGCCTTTCTTTTGACATCTAAACACAAAATTGCTACATTTCTAGCAGACTAAACCCAATATATATATATTTACCATCAGAATTTCAGACAAATGGAATAAACTTAAGTTCAAATACACAAAGATTATAGTATTATATAACAAGTGTATTTGTCCAAGGACCTGTTTGATAAGTGTTCAGTCCTACTTTTTATTTGTTTATCCAAAATTTACATTATGGCATTGTACTTTACACTAAATGTTCATGTTTGTTTGTTTTTTTGACGCAAGCCAACTCCATCGATTCCCTGAACAATTCAACACACTTTATCTACCAGATCTTCTCCAGACTTGATGTTTAAATTCTGAAAATATTTTTTTCCCTGTTTTCTCCTTTCTCAGGTGTATAGTAGAGGCTGAAAATATAGACGAGAGGGTTGCTGTATTCTCTCGTATTATTGAGATCCTGCAGGTGTTTCAAGAGCTTAATAACTTTAATGGAGTTTTGGAGATTGTGAGTGCCATCAATTCTGTACCGGTGTATCGTCTGGACCACACGTTTGAGGTGACCTGACTGTTAACTGTGCTCTCAAATTGTGACTGAATTGAAATGACAAATAATCATACTACGTTTGATTTTATTGTATATATGCAGGCAGTGCCTGAGAGGAAGAGGAGGATTCTAGAAGAAGCTGTTGAACTCAGTCAGGATCATTTTAAGAAATACCTCGCCAAGCTCAAGTCCATCAACCCACCCTGTGTACCTTTCTTTGGTAAAAGAAAGAGCTGCTTGTGATAAACTACTGTAGCATGTTTATTTAAATGCATTGTCTTTTTAAATGTTTTGGTTCATTTTGATTTTGTTTTTGAAGGAAGCCTCATATGCTCGCGAAGAGTGCACTTATTTAAATTGAAAGTAAAAACATTAGTTTTCTGAAATTATATTGACATTGACTGTTTAATATCTTAAAATGTGATGGCAGAGTTGAATTTAATCCAGTCTTTAAAAAACTGCTGCTGCTTAATATTTTTGTGGAAGACAATAAAAAACTGCATGTATTTAAAATATATATTTATTATATATATATATTATTTATATATTTATTGTATAAAGACCTTCACTGTTACGTTTGATCAGTTTAATCCATTAATAGACATATTATTTAAAAAATATAGACCTCCAACTTTTAAACAGTATCATGCAAATGTTTGTATATGCGATGTTTGCTCTGTGCATACAGGTATCTACCTGACTAACATTCTGAAGACTGAAGAGGGGAATCCAGATTTCCTAAAGCGTGATGGAAAAGAACTGATTAACTTCAGCAAGAGACGCAAAGTAGCAGAAATCACTGGAGAAATCCAGCAGTACCAGAACCAACCCTACTGCCTCAAAGTAGAACACGACATAAAGGTTTATATGCTTGTCTGTCTCCCACTCCCACTTACTTCTTTTTGTTTTTGTTTTTTTTCCATTATCACAAGTGTAAACTCTTTGTTTTTCTGTCTTTCTGCAGAGGTTTTTTGAGAATCTGAATCCAATGGGGAATATGAATGAAAAGGATTTCTCTGACTATTTGTTCAATAAGTCTTTAGAAATCGAACCACGGAACAGCAAGCAGCCACCTAGATTTGTGAGTAACGTGAAGTGGTTTAAACAGATAATTCACCCCAAAAATGAAAACTGTCACCCTTTATTCACCCTCATGTTTGAACTGGTAGCCATCAACACCTATTACATAATTTTGTGTTCAACAGAAGAAAGAAACAAAAAGTAAATTGTAGTAATTTAATGAG
The DNA here is from genome assembly GCA_903798125.1 of Danio choprae. Lineage (NCBI taxonomy): Eukaryota > Metazoa > Chordata > Actinopteri > Cypriniformes > Danionidae > Danio > Danio choprae. The sequence continues at coordinate 15,922,303 of CAIGQW010000302.1, read as the reverse complement.
GGAATTTTCATTTTTCTGTGAACTATACCTTTAATGTATTATTTTACATTTTCTTACTGAGTGTGTGTTTCTTAGCCCAGAAAGACTACATATTCTCTGAAGTCTCCGGGCGTACGGCCTGTGCGCCAAGCGGTTGGTGGAGGAGGGACGCTAAAAGGTCACCCAGTGCCATTAGAACGAGAACCACCTCACAAAATCACCTTCAGGAGCATCGCAGAAACTGAACCTGAGACGCCTCCCTCTCTGCCCACCTCTCCAAACACACCCACCCCTCCGCAGTCCGCCAGCTCTGACCTCAACTCTGTGTTTGAGCAGGACCTCAGCATGTTCTACGGTGAGGGAACACTTCACTTAGTTCAGTGGGAACGCGGGTCATACAAAGATCTGCATGATATAAATGCCATCTTATGTGTTTTTCTGCAGGTAACAACACCATATTTGCCCCAGTTTTGCTGCCACAGTCCAGTAAGTGTCAAATTGTGTTCATTGGTCCAGATTTACAAAGTAATGCACAAATTAAACAACACAGAAACAGCAGCTTATTTCTATAATGACCAATGCAGGGCAAATAATCAGGCGTGAGTAAATGGGTTAATCATGCTTTTTAGGCATTAAATCCTATTTTGATGTCTACTGAAAATCTTAGTAAATCATGTTGCATTATTTCATTTATTTTCTGCCATAGATTTTGCATGTAAATATTTAAATCTGGCCAGACTATAAGACTGTTGTTGTTTTTTTCTTTGACAGAGTTCCAGTCTGTGTCATGTGGTAGTTTACACCAGTTGATGAGTGATGAGCCACTCAAGCCCCCTCCATTACCTCCTCGCAGGAAAGATACCTCTTCAGATAAGGTAACTTGCATACTGTGTTGAGGAAACAACTTGGAAACTATGTGTACTTATTTTAATACAAATTTTCCTGTAGTCTTTTTTAAGTGAAGCCTTTTAAATTGTGTTGTATGAACATTTTATCATGTTTTATCTTGTGCAGAGTGCACATTTACTTCTGTTTCAATGCAATGTTAGCAGTGGTATCTAGTATAAGGTTTCGTTTAACTAATTTGCTAGATTGAATGCAGAAAGTATTTTTTAGGCATGCAGTTTTCTTAGGCATGATCACAGTCCACAATATTGACTTTAAGCTTATTTTAAAAATACTGCCCAACAAGGTTAATTTGTTCATAATAAACTCAACCCAACAAGGTTGAGTTTATTATGAACATCAAAGCTAAACAGATTTAAAGTGCAACCAAATGTCTGTGTGCATTAGTGCAAATAATTTAGTTAGCACATGACATGGCATTAGAATACAAGCTACAGCAAGTTTTAAAAAGCCAATTGTATACCAGAAAATATGCTAACATCATTAAGCATGTCCCATCTTCATTGTGCAGATATATTTACAGATTTTGTAATGTAAAATTTGAATATTTAAAAAAAAAAAATGTTTAGCCAGTTCCATAGTATCATGTTGTGCCGTTATTGACACTAGTGCAACTTTCCTGTGTGAAGAATTCCAGGTCTGACAGTCCTCCTGCCATTCCGCCACGATTGCCTCCTCCTCCCCGCCTGCAGCCGCGTGTCCCAGTGATCAACGGGCCGATGGATGGGCCCTTGCCGAGCCCCCCACCACCTCTGCCCCGCGACCCCCTTCCGGACACTCCTCCACCAGTGCCCCAGAGACCACCCGAGATCTTCATCAACTACCCAGTGAACATGCAGCCGTCTCCAGGAGGCCGTTTCCACTGGGACTTCACCACCTCTCCTAGCACTCCTAATACCCCGCCTGGCACCCCCTCTCCCCGTTCTGTCCTCCCTGGCACCCCTTCTCCACGTGTGCCCCGGCGCCCCTGCACACCCAGCGTCAGTCAACCCATACTGGTTCACCTTCCTCCTCCGACTCCAGCACCTCCCATCCCGCCTCGGCACAACTCCACCTCCGCCCTGCCAAAACTGCCACCCAAGACCTACAAAAGAGAACTGTCTCAATCTTCACACACTCTCTCTCAGCCTTCCCTACACACACTCTCGCTAGTCGACAACAGGGACAGCAACGAATAAGGGGGTGACCCCAAAATAGAGACGTTTGTGTTTTAACAATGTTTAACCTGGAAGCAGACAATCTGATGCTAGTAGAAACCTGAAGACGGTAATTGTTCTCGAGGAATGTGTTAATCACTCATTTTTCACTTCCGTCATGTTCAGCATGCAAGGTCATGTGCTCGTCAACGGCACGTTCAGTGATAGAAATGCTGCTCCGAGGCCTTTCACCACTGTCAGACTCGGCTGTGGATGTTTATTTGGTTGCAGGTCAAAGGTTCATCCCTGGTTCAACCCGAACGCCCTCAGCACGCCTCTGTTCAGTTGCCTTTAACTCACAGCCGTGACCTTGACCAGAGATTGTACCCTTCAGGTGAACTCTGAACTCTTTGGTGAGAGCTTTTTTCCTCACACTATTTAAAGCCAATATGATGTCTTAACCCCTCCCCCTTCAAACCCGTACTCATCTATTTGTCGATTCATCACAAGCCCCGCCCCTCTACCAGTACTTACGACCCGTCATTTAAGCTCCAGACTCTTAATGTGCCTTCAATATCAGTACTGAACAAAATTGAAGTGTCTGAAAACATTCGCCTTGACCATGCTTAGAACAAATGTCTAGACAGCACCTCTGTTAGTCTGTTTGTGTGTTTCAAGTTTTCTGTACAGTGACATATCTGCCCTCACTTCTCACCTCAGCCCAGTGGCTGATGTATCTACTGACAATCTCAGTCTGAGACCCACCGGATTCACACACCGTTGTAGAGTGTTTGGTGTGGACCAGTGTCAATTTTGTGTGTCTTAATAGTGTGCGGTGAGCCTTTTTTTGCACTTTAGGGCAGTACTGTTACAGAGAAGCAGAGGACTCAAACTCACAATCCTGTGACCTTATGACCCCTGTCCTGCTGACCCCCCTGTCCTCTGGGCTGGTCAGGACAACTGTCGGGTTTGTGTCTCCAAACTCATGTTCTTTGGGGCGCTGCGCTGCAGTCCGAATGTTCTATTGTAAATCATGCCTGCTCTCATTCAGGTCCTCTCCATCAACCAAACCAGGTCCATATAGGAAGAGCTTTGCCGCCAGAGTAATTCCTATCCAATCGACCACGGAAACTCTCTCCGGGGCGATCAGCCATAGAGGAACTGCAGTGTTTTGTAGTGATGTCACATCCTGTATGTGTAGACTCATCCTGGCCACTCCCACTCAGCTGATTGGTCAGTTGGTTTGAAGTATTAGTAATTCCCAAAAAACTCACTGTTTCTGTATGTATGTGTGTGTGCGTGCGTGTGAATGTGTGTGTGCGCATTCAAGGCCTGTAACTGCTTTTGTACCATGTTCTCCATGAGACTCATTAATAAACACGCAGTCTTATTTTCTACTGAACGTTTTTATTCTTCTGACTTTAAGTGCATTCTGTTACATCAGCATATCTCAGACCAATCAAATCCTGCTTGAGGACTTTTGTTGAATTTAAGCGTGCTGGTGCTGTGAGTCGCTTCATAGTGTGAAGAAATTCATTATCTCAAACTGCAGTTGTTTTATTGGCTGAAGTAAAGAAGTCTTGCACCAGTGCATACTCCTAAATGTTGATTGTCTCCTGTTTAGGTCTGTGTCAGACTGTACTGCAGGGTCCTTCACTGTCCTCGCTGTCGTGCCACACTGCTTCACCCCGCTGGACTCCAGTACCTCTATAAGCAGATCTAAAACAACATGTACATTTGTTGCAACTTAAATGACATATGGAGTTTTACATTTGGTACAGATTTCTATTGGAACTGTTTGGAGGAGCAGGCTACCAATTATTACAGCTCTGCAGACCTCATAGATGAATTTGCAGGCTCAGAGGTGAGTGCTGTTCAGAACTTCACCTCCAAACTGAATTCAAAGTGCAGTTATTTTAAAAGCCACTTTGAAATGTGTGCATTATTATCCAGAAATCCTTTGTCTTTAGTTTTGCAGATTACCGATTCAATCTTCCAATGTTGGCTTTTATAGCTTTTTAAATGAGAAACGAGGGGGAATCGATTGCATCCTTGTGGCTTTGCTAATTGCTGTAATTTTGTGTGAGTGACCGGTTGCTGGAGGGCGTTGCCAGAAAATAATGATGTGCACAGATAAACCAAGCACTGCAATATTACATTAAATAGGACCTGTTAACATTGATTTCATGGTGGATAAAAAGTCATTTGTACACATTAGCTGGCCACTTTATAAGCTTGTATATTGCCAATATTATGTCGGATCCTTATTGACTTCAGAACTGCCTTAAGGTTCATTAATATGCTGGAAACATTCGTCTGAGATTTTGGTCCACATTCATATGATAGTGTCACAGTTTCTGCAAATTTATTGGTTTGTTTGATCGGGATCTGGTGACTGTGGGGGGCATTTGAGTCTAATTAATTTACTATCATGTTCAAGAAACCAGTTTAAGCTGATTTGTGCTTTGTGACATGGTGCATTGAGGTTTAGTTGTCTAAAATGCCAAAAGTGTGCCAAGGGAATATCCTCCACATCCTTACACAATCATCATTCACCTAAACCACTGATACAAGGTAAAATGGATCCATGCTTTCATGTGTTTTATGCCAAATTCTGACCAGACCATCTGAATATTGCCGTAGAAACCAAGACTCATCAGACCAAAAATATTTCTAGTCTTCAATTGTCCAAATTTGTGAGTCTCTTTGAACTGTAGCCTCACTGTGGCACTTTGGAGTGAAAGCAATCATTGTCGCCCTAATTTTGAAGTGTCCTTCCAAACCAAAGTGCTCAAAACTGGCCACTTTGAAGGGCCTTTAGAAATGATGGATTTCGGGTACAACTCAAGGACCCCAATGATCCTTTGCGAAGTGAAGTTGTTTGGTGTTGCAAGCTCCTTTTTATTTGTTAGAGCTCATCCCTATGCCCTAATCCACTCAAAGCTATCACCTCAGAAGTTAAACCCTTCAAAGGTTTTAGGGCACAGGAATGAGCCTTTCTGAATGAAACAGTGTCTCCTGTCTCTCAGTCTCCTGTTCTGCAGACCTCGACTGTAGGTCAACAAGTGCTAATTAGTGTTACTGTTGCCTGTCTATCAGCCCTTCACTGGATATTTAGACGTTTTTTTCAGACCATTCTCTGCTAACTCTAGAGATTGTTGCTTGTGAAAAATTGTCATAGATCAGCAGTTTATGAAATCCAGCCCAGCCCGTCTGGCACCAACAACCACACCACATTCATAATCGCATTCTGTTCCTAACTTCAGTAGACGTTCTTGACCACATCTACATGTCTAAATGCATTGAGTTGCTGCATGTGTTTGGCTTATTAGACATACACGTATACTTCACAAGTCATCCAGGTATTCTAAACCAAACACCACTTACCGTGATTGGTCATTCTCTTGCGGCTGATTAATGATCTGATCGGTTGAGCTGAAGGACACAGAGCTCTCTTTCGCAGGAGTTGCATCACTCTGAAAAGGGAAGAAAAGAGTGCTTTTGTTAGCAGTGGTTTGGTAGAATTAGCCTCTGCATTTCAAACACTTTGGATTTTAACCAAATGTTAAAGGGATAGGTCATAATTTTTCTTCACCCTTTATTTGTTAAAAACCTATTTAAGTTTCTTCGGTCAGACAACAAATTATAATTTTTATTTATGCTAGCACCCATTGACTTCATAGCAATTTTTTGTCCTACTATGGAAGTCGATAGATACCAGCAATTTCAAAGTATCTTCTTTTGCGTTAAAACACATTTGGGAGAGTAAATGATGGGGTGATTTGAATTTATGGATAAACTAACCCTTTAATGGCTCACATAAAAAACACATCTAGCTACATACAGTAGCGTTCAGATTTCAGGACCTTTGTTGAAAACAAACTGCAGAAAGGAGTCAAATCAGAAATCTTGAATCAGGACACCCATATTTCCAAGAGTCAAAAAGATGTTTTTTAACATAAGTGAATAGAGCAGTAATTAAAAGTTGATGCATGCAGGGCTTCTGGTGCTCATTTTCTCAAACCTGTGAGTAATTTGGGTCCCAAATTGGCCGGAAGGCACTGGCAGGGATGCGGTGTGGTTTTGGTCCACGTGTCTTCCCCTGCACCCCAATGCGAACCTCCGCAGGAATGGGAGCCCGTCTGGGAATCTGCCACGGCATCCATAATCCTCCACTGGCCTGCACGGCTGATGTGTTGTGAGCGTAAGACGGTTTGAGGAGAACCGGGACCTGGCTGTCCTCCTCATCATCCTCCTCGTCCTCGTGTGCTACTGCTCCCCTGAGCCGAGTGAGAGTTTCATCAGGACTGCAGGTTGTCACCGAGGAGAAGTCAAACACAGACGCATCGGCCACGTCACAGTCTGTGTCTCCGTCCTCGAGCCGGTGGGCTGAAGGATACAGGTCAGAGGTGTAAACGCGTCCATCAAGCCCCGGAGAGCCACACACACGAACAGCCAGACCGGCAGAGGAGCTCTGGTTTTTGGCCGCAGTGGAAAGGTTTCCCCCAATGCCAGCAGGAGGGCCAGGATTGAGAAAGTGTGTGGTCTCTCTGGGATGACAGGCGAAGGGGACGCAGATGGGGCCTGAGTGACTCTGGCCTGCGATGCTGTTCCAAATGTACTCTGCACTCCAGCCAGCAGGGGGAAGCTCACACACGTGCTGCTCTCGGCCATTTCTGAGGAAACACGGTCAACATTTGGTGGTGAAGATGGAAAGGAGAGTAAGTCACTTTTGATTTTCATGCAAGAATGCACTGTTTAGTATACAGTTTATGGCAAAATTATTAGCCCTCCTATGAAGTTGTTTTTATTTAAGTATTTCCCAAGTGCTGTTAAATGGAGAGATGTTTTTTGTGGGGTAAAAAAACCCAAAAAAAGGCAAACCATTTCTGCTCAAATTTTGCTGGTGAATTTTATAAATGATTACATTTAGTATACAGTTAATGACAAAATTATTAGCCATGCTGTGAAGTTATTATTTTTCAAACATTTCCCAAGTGCTGTTAAACAAAGAGATTTTCAAACACGATAGTTTTAATATTGCTAATAGTTAATAATACTGACCTCAGCCATTTTTACAAACTAATTTTTTTATTCCAGTCAAACTAAAAGAAATAAGACTTATAATAGGAAATAATGTGAACAAGTTTCTTGCTCTTTTAAACATCACTTGGGTAATATTCAGAAAAACAAAAGTCAAATTTACAGAGGGCTAATAATTTTGTCTTCAGATGTAAGTAAGCACAAATCTGAATAAAAGTCAACACTGGAAAAAATAAAATGTGTGAATCAATTTAAAATATTGCTGATGAATTTCATAAATTATTACATCAAGTAAAAGATTAAGGAACATTTACTTTGTAATATGTACTTCTTCAATGACCTTAAATGTATTTGCAACTTTCCTTTTTAATATTTGATCTAGTTATTTAATCAGTGTGCATATTCTAATTGTTCTATTTTTAAATTTGGGATTTCTAATGTTGACATGAAATAACTTCTTTATTTTTTTCTTTTTGTGAAGACAAGTTGAGTTAGTTATACACGCATGTTTCTATTTCGTTTTGACCAAAGATTTAATCAAATTTGGATACTGGACTACATTTCACATACTATTTGAGTCAGGTTTAGAGAACCAATTTCACACAATTTTTTTTGTCTCTTCAGTGTTGTCTAAAAATCTTTAGAATAATCTGTCACAATAGAGAAGGACATATCTTTCATTATTTAGTATTTAAATAATTTATGCCATTTATGTTTTTGTCGTCATTGTACTACACAGCATACTGAAATATTCATTCATTCATTTTCATTTCGGCTTAGTCCCTTTATTAATCTGGGGTCGCCACAGCGGAATGAACCTCCAACTTATCCAGCATATGTTTTACGCAGCGGATGCCCTTCCAGCTGCAACCCATCTCTGGGAAACATCCATACACACCCATTCACACTCATACACTACGGACAATTTTAGTCTACCCAATTCACCTATAGCGCATGTCTTTGGACTTGTGGGGGAAACCGGAGCACCCGAAGGAAACCCACGCCAACACGGGGAGAACATGCAAACTCCACACAGAAACGCCAACTGACCCAGTCGAGGCTCGAACCAGCGACCTTCTTGCTGTGAGGCGAACGTGCTACCCACTGCGCCACTGTGAGGCCCGCATACTGAAATAATTAAAATATAATCTACCGGCATATAGTCTACTCGTATAGTCTATAATCATATAGTCTACAGGTTTAAACATTTGACATGTCTTGCAATCAGATGTAAACAGCGTTCAGATCATTCTTGATCCGGTTTTCTTTTCCAAATTAAAAATGAACATAACAGCTTTTATTCCAATTGAGTTATCAGCCAAATTTTAAATAAATTGTCATTATTTTCCCAAAATAAATGTGACATGTATCCTTAAATATACTATCCCCTCTAATTTCCGATGATGCTCTGGAGTACCTCAAAATGCCACTGGGCCGAGGTAGCGTCTGTGAGATGCCAACACGACAGCATTTCCTCTGGTGTCCAGTGCTGTCCATGCCTGCGCCCGCTGAGACACTGGCCGTATCCGCATTAGTGTTGGCACAGTACTTGGTGAAGGCGGAAGGGCCGCAGTCGGGGCTCTCAACACAACACCTGCTTCTCAAACTGCAGACACACTAAAATTAGCATCAACCACCTGCCACAAAAGCTACTTTCATCCAGTTATACACAAAAGCTTTTCAAAAATCTCACAATTACTGACAGACAAACAAGCAAACTGACCCCTGCTCAGGTCCCGCCCCCTCAGAGCTTGAGCCCGCCTCCTCTGTACTTGGCCCCGCCTCCTCTAAGGTCATGTGACAGCTTGTGCAGAGATGCCACAGCACCCGCTCGCTCTCCTGTAGTGAACACCAGTCTGCATGGCCGGTGCCAGAGCTGCGTAACAGAGCCTGGTGGAGGAGATGCACTTTCTTTTGTACCAATGACAATTACATTGAAATAGAAAACAGACGAAGGCAATATTTTAACCAGGAAGCTCCAATGTGGCAATGATTTACTGAGATTTCTCAGACAGTAGTGCAGTAGTGTGGAAAGCAGACCTGAGGTGGCATGAGTTCAGCAATGCAGTAATGCCATCTGGACCCTGCTCTACTGTGCTGGAGTTTTCACTGCCAACTGGTGCTTTACAGCACTATTGTCACGTCTAGCATCTACAGTTTTGTTCAGAATCTTGACTATATGTTTCTAAATTTAAAACAATATAGCAGGGCTTGCAAAACTGCTAGCCCTGCGTCCTGGGGCTGTTATGTTTTTGGGCTACCAGTAATGAATCCACCCTGCCATCTTGATGGATGGGAAAATATAGCCTATTTCAATGCTTTTGCATTCTCTCACAAATTGGGTAATTATGTTGTATGTCATTTTATGCATTGAGGAACCACTATCAATATATGCTTAAATTTGCGTTTGCGCTAACTGGTGTTGTCAAAAGAAGCGGTACTTTGGTATCAAGTTGATAAAAAATAAAACAATAAAGGTAGGCCCTTTCAGGTTTTGACATAATTTTTTCAAGGCCAATTAAAAACAAATATTAATTAAAATAATTGTAAAAAAATTGGTTATTTTATAAACATTTATACATGCAGCCCATAATGAATGCCATTTTACTATTTACTATTACTACTATTTACTATTATTATTATTATTATTATAAATTTTTTGTAAGTCTATGCATTTCTTTTCATTTAGTAAATAATGTCTTTTTTATTTCTATTGACTTGAATTTATTTCGGGCTACCAAAAACTGAAGTGTGCTTACCCAAAAGCCTACCAGGGATTGTTAAGTGTCAGTCATTTTAAGTGCTGTCTCTATTGCAAAATTCTTCTAGTGCACTGAAATGTTTGCATATCAATGCTCACTATGTGCACTTAACCGAAATTCAGAAGCACAAAACATGAATCACGTGAACCAAATCATCAAACATAACAACAAACGAGAGATGTTTTTCTAATAAGAGTTTTAATATTCTAACATTTTTAACATGAAAGACAAAATATCTAGATGGGTAAGGAACTACTAGCAAACGCTTATATAATCGTTAAATGGTTAAAATGTGATCAATCTAATTATTTATCTATAATGTACTTTACTTAGTAAAACTTAGTGAAATTAATATATGAAAAATATATTAAATTATATAAATATGTTAGTTTGTGCTTTAACTGCAAAAAAACATGTTGATGGTTTTATTTATATTAGAACCATGGGTAGATTTTCAGCTAATGTTACACTGGGTTAAATGCACCTGCTTTTGACTCTGTCTTTTAAGCTGTGCATTGATTTATTATTTTAATATGTATTTTAAGTGACATTTGATACAATTATTTAGTTTTTTTTTTTTAATCTTTTAAATAAATGCTGAAGTAATACCCGCTTTAGTTCTTCTGTTATTTACAAAAGAAAGACTTTTGAAAAATGCTGGAAACCACTAATTGCTATTTTTTTCCCCCTTTATGAAATACAATAATTACCAGTTTCCAATATTATTAAAAATATCTTCTTTGCTTTCAACAGAATAAAGAAACTCTTAAAGGTGTGTAACTACGTGAGGGCAAGTAAAAAGGTGAGTCATTTTTGGTAAACTACCCCTTTAAGCAGCTCAACTGTTTTTAACATGAATGTTTCTTGAGCACCACATCAGCGTACTAGAATCGTTTCTGAAAAATAACTGTAAAATAAAATTATTAAAATATACATTTGTAAATATTTAGTTCATTTGCAAGCATGTGGTTCACCTGTATGATGTTCAGATATGTGTGGATGCGGGAAACAGGAGTGAACAGTAACGAAAGCAACCTGCAGCTTTCTTTCTCCTCCTATCAGGAAAAACAAAAATACTCACATGAAGAGCAATATTATGCAGAAGTAAAAATTAATAGACTTGTATTTAAACAGTCTGATTGCTGTAGACCTATTTTTAGTCCCTTGCAACCTGCAAGAATTTTACAATCGCATAATGTGAAACGGGAAGATCTTGCCTGTGTGTTTTGTGGATTGCTGTGAGGTGAATTTGTACTGAACTCTGTTCTCAGGACAGTTCCCAAACCAGACACGTATCCAAGGTATACATCAGAGAAAGAGTTCTGCAAAAGAACAAACAATGATTGCATCCATCCATATTTATCTAACTGTAAAATTAAGTTAAGATTTAAAGTGTAACACTTTCCAAAAAAAAAAAATAGAAATTGTAATTCATTCCTGTAATAGAAAAGCCATGATACCATGCTCTATTGCCACATGATCCTACAGAAACCATTTGAATATGTAAATTTGCTGCTCAAGAAGTATGTCTTGTTGCTATTATAATTTTTGTTGCTATAATTTTTGGTAAAAATGTCATTTATTTTTGTAATTATATTAATAGAAGTTTTTTATCTCTTTCTATGAAGCCTGTATTTATTATTTCATAAATAATGCATACATGATGCCTAACAAACAATGTTTTGTATCATTCATTTATTTTATTTTCGGCTTAGTCCCTTTACTAATCAGGGGTCGCCACTGCGAAATGAACTGCCAACTTATCCAGTATATGTTTTACGCAGCGGATGCCCGTCCAGCTGCAACCCATCACTGGAAAACACCCATACACTCTCACTCACACATACACTATGAACAATTTAGCTTACCCAATTCACCTACACCGCATGTCTTTGGACTGTGGGGGAAACCGGAGCACCCGGAGGAAATCCCCACGAACACAGGGAGAACATGCAAACTACACACAGAAATGCCAACTGACCCAGCCGTGGCTCGAACCAGCGACCTTCTTGCTGTGAGGCGACAGTGCTACCCACTGCGCCACCTATTTTGTGTCATCTCAAGAATAATCCAAACTAATAACACTCAACATCATTTTTCATATATTGACAATGTTTTTTGTTTTTATTTACGATCTGAAAAGTGTAGCACTTCATCTTATGATCTTTTACTGCTTAAAGTGACAAAAATAATGTTGTCTTCATAATCTTAAAACCATTAAAATATGGTCACACTTCATTACATGGATATATTTTCACTTATTAGCTTGCATGTTGGCTGTTTATGATCATATTCTACATCCCTTAATACCTTCCCTTACCCACTGCAACCTCTACATTCCTTCGTTTTTATTGTAACCGTTATGATTTTTTTTTTTATCAAATGACACGGCATATTATAAGCTTGTTTATAAGGCATTATAAATCTATTATAATGCATTAAGAATAACATTATAAAGCAATACACATACCGAGTCACCAAAGATTCTAAACTACTGCATTTATCTGAAATGTTATTTATATTTTTTGTAACAATATGAAAGTCTTTACTGTCACTTTTGATCGATCTATTGTGACTAGTCAAGTGATTATGGATTATTACATTAGTAGTTTTGTTTTTTTTCTTACATTGTTTTGTCCAGTGAGGTTGAGAAAAGCATCTCCAGCGGCGCAGCTTCTCTCGTTGGTGGTTAGACGCTCTTCTAGCGTGTTGCGGAACAGCAGGTGGCGCTGCAGCATCTGATCGATATGCTTTACAAACCCCACACTGACTCACAAACACACAAATACGATTGTTATGATGCATCATACAGATAAAGAGGCAATAAGTAGTGATAATGATTGTTTAGTTTTTACTTTCGCTCTGCAGATTTGTATTTCTCATAGAGCTGATTCAAACTAGAAACATAATCGCATTCAGACTGCAACAGCATCTCCACCACTGCCCGCCTCCTGCCTGACAGAAAAAAACTAAAGATTGAGGATCCACATTTCAATATTAAACAGTTAAATTGCTAAATAGAGATTATTTACCTCGCCGTAAGCAGCTATGTGTTGCGTGGCAGGAATGAACATCTGCGCCTGAAAGGGTTAACAAAATTGTTGACTGCATTTTTATAGAATGTCTAATATCAATTGCGTCCAATTATTCATATTAATTATAATTATAATATAATTTCAACTATGTAACTTTGGGCCCTCTAATGGTTGAATTGTACAATAGCAAACATGTTTTGGTAATTATGTAAAGCACGAGAGTTTGAGCTTGTGAAACTTTGTCGTACGGCACTGCGAAAAGGGGCAGAATTAAACAAGATGATTAGACGTTAAAAAAGTGAGCGATTGCTCCATATTTAAAATTTCTGTTCAGAGAGAGGTGATGTTTTGATTTTCTATTGGTCTCACGCAATCATATGATGCGATTTTGCAGGTCAGAGTTCACTAAGCTTGAACTTTTGCAATGCAGCAGCATGCGAAACTTTTCACATGAGCTTGCATTTCCAGTCTGCCACATTTGCATGCATATGAATGGAAGTCTATGAGGCAAAAGGTGTAGTGTGACTGCGGCTATAGTTGAGTTTCTGTTCCTGGTGGCATGTTGTCTAACAGCTAGAAGATCGCTGATTCGAGTCCTGACTGGGCCAGGTGGCATTTGGGTAGAGTGTCTGGGTGTTTCCCAGCACTAAGGGGTTCACAAGTTAGTGTATTCTCAGTGCTGGGTTGCGGCCAGGAGGTGAGTGAGTGTGTGTTTCGGTTCCGCCAGTCTTCACAGATGCAGTTCAAACAAGTAGCGCTGTTTCCACTTTTGGTGCTTTTGGCAATGTTTCTTATTTGCAACAGAATGTCTTCGTTTCAAAGTTCAGCATGTGTATGTATGTGTGTATATATATATATATATATATATATGTGTGTGTGTGTGTGTGTGTGTGTGTGTGTGTGTGTGTGTGTGTCCAATTATTAAGCTCACCTGTATTCTGTCTGGCACATTGCCACACCTGTAGTCCTTGCAAGTAACAGTGTATGAGAAACGCTCCGCCCACTGATGGAAGGGGAGGAGCCTCTGCTGCACCATCACTACTGCATCCACTACTGTCATCCACTCCATTACTGCAAACACACACATCGGCACACACACTGTACCAGTTTCAGTCATCATTTCTGTTAGTAAATTTTTACACGTTAGTGTGTTTGTGTGTGTGTGTATGTGGTTATTTACTTCTCTTGTCCTGGATTCTCTGGTGGCTTTCTGTCTTGTGCCTCACAGAGCTGACGAAACTGACAACGTACCTCCTCCAGCTCCTCCTGAAGTGACACATGAAATTAGTGACTTCAGTAAACACACACACACATATATCAGGCTGACCGTGATCTCACCTTGAGGGACAGTACCAGGCTCTCGAGGTGAAGGGCTCGCTTGTTGCAGCCGTGTCTGGTGTCTTCCAGCTGGCTCTGCAGCTCTGTGTCTCCCTGCTGAATCTGATTCAGCTCCAGAAGCGCTCGAGAAAACCCTGCCCGTAACTCACACACCATCCCCTGAACCTGAACATGACACAGGTTAAGCTGACCACCCATTGAAAACACAATGCATATTGGACTCCCAAAGAATAATGTTTTATAACTAAGCAAAGCAATATTTTATTCATTCATTCATTTTCTTTTCGGCTTAGTCCCTTTATTAATAAGGGGTCGCCACAGTGAAATGAACTGCCAACTTTTACGCCCTTCCAGCTACAACCCATCACTGGGAAACACCCATACATACACACACACACACACACTAAAGACAATTTAGCTTACCCAATTCACCTATAGTGCATGTCTTTGGACTTGTGGGGGAAACTGGAGCACTCGGAGGAAACCCACACCAACACATGGAGAACATGCAAACTCCACTACATGTTACCCACTGTGCCGCCCGGCAATATTTTAAAGACTTACAATTTTCCATAACTAGCCAAATGTACAAATCACAATTACTTCTTATATTTGCTGATTTTCTGTGACACTGGTATTGTTAATTATGCATAATAGCTCGAAACATTTCTTTTTGAATGACACTGAATGTTTACAGGCCCATGTGTGTGCGTGTGCGTGTGTGTGTGTGTTTGTTACCTTAGAGATCTCTCTCTCCATGTCTCCCTCATGGGATTTCATTTTCTGTGGGGATACACGAACATCATTTAACACACAGACACACACACCCTAGAAGGTTTGTAAACATTGTCTGCAGAGGCAGTTGAATGCTGAGATTTATCTTGGTGTAGTAGGAAAACCACAACAACATAACAAGATCATCTGTTTATCATTTGTTATTTTATTTTACAATCAGTGATTTGATCAATTTGTATTCATTTTAACAGGTTTGTCAATGCTACACTCTTTAAAATAATATTCCAAAATGCAGCTTTCACTGTAATGCTATAGGAGGGCCGTTTTCTTTCATTCAACAGTGGAGAAAATGTGAATTATATTTCTTGAAATGTAGTGTTGTTCTTCTTCTTTTTTAAGTTCTTTATGAAACCCTCAAAGCCATTAAGGAGCACTCTTAAATATAAAGGTTTCAAAAGAAGATGTTTTTGTTCCTTAAATTACCATTTATTAGTTCATCATGAAAAAAGCCCAATAAAGCTTTATTTTAAAGAGAGTAAGCCAGATTTTTAACATGTTAGTCACCACAAGAATAGTGATTATCTCCAATATCACCGGCTTCTCCATATAAAAACGCTGTTTCTATGAAATATCCTCAGTAAAATAGTGCAGCCAAGAAGCGCGCTTGTTTTACCTCAAGCTCGTCGCACAGTCAGCGAATCCCCAATGGGGAAAGAAAGATACCTGCCAAAGAGCTCCACCCTACAGCAGAGAGATTCATAAATGTTTTTCTTTCCTTTTCTAGAGTTTTTAAATTTCTTAAAACAATTTGTACAATAAATATGCTAAATAAAAATGTTAAATGCGCAATACAAATACGCTTGAAATAATTTCTACATCAAATTTCTAAAACCTGAAAACTATACAACATTGCACAAAATAATAATTCTGAAAAACCCAAGTAATGCAATTAAAGTATTAAACAATTCATAATAGAAATGACCGTAAATGCGCAGCACGTGCATACTCACAAGAAAACAAACCTTCACGATTTCTTTTTCAGTTTAAATGTTATTCCATTTCCCTGACAAAGTGGTGACCTCATGTTTCTGTAGTTCAGCGTGTCTCCCTGAGCTCGTGCGTGTCCCGGTGTCCGGTCTGTCGGTGTCGGTACACTGCGTCTGTCTGCAGGAGGATGCACAGAAACACGGTCGCGCGCGCCGTCCGGTGTCTCGGGAACGTTCACGCGCTCTCGCTCAGTCATCAAAAGAGCGATTTCTCCGTTCATTCGAGCTCCATTTGACTTCCACTCACTTATAAACATGTGTTGGGATTATTATTGAAGTGTTTGGTATAACTTTAACTTTCGTCGAAATATTTTATGCAGTAATGTTGGCATTATCATATAGCCCACCCCAAATAAACAGAAAAACTAAACACCTCATTAATATTTAATTAGTAAAAAGCGCTTATGGGGCGTATCTTATGCAAATAAAGGCGTAGTTTGTTTAACATATGCACTATGATTGGACAAGTCTCTTTGGTATGTTTTGAAATGTCCGCGCATGCGCAGTCGCAGTGTGTGAAGTCGGTGAGTTGGATTGTTGATTATCTATGTCGTCTACAAATTTATGTTTATATGTTGCAATTAATGTTTCGGTTTGATAACTTCAGGTTGTATTGTGTCGATTAAATGTTATTAGTTGTGCAGACGAGAATATTACTGCAGATATGAAACGGAAAGAAATGTCCCTCAGCATAGTAACTTACAGTCTCTCTCTCTCTCACACACACACACACACACATACACATGATCAAAGCATGCTTGTGTTTGGACAGCAGCTTCACATTTCAGCTGTCATTTGACAGTGTCAGGTTTAATTAATAGGCATGGTGACGTGTCTTACGTTTGTTTGTACAATAGACTGGGGCAATGAGGACAAGCGAGTTTGATTCATCTGACGAAGAGGATTTTGGTGAAGAGGAAACTACACCTTTTCAGATCTTATGGTGAGCAACGCATACAAATACATACATGCTTTATTAAGTGAAATAAACTGAGTGTAATCTGTGGTTTGTGTTTTGCAGGTTATCCCTGTCAATGGTGGAGTGCTCCCAGTCTCTTGGCATCTGTTCTCTACCTGGTAAAATCAATTGATGATTAAATAATGTCTTTGTGTGCCCATTCTATATTTGTGAAGATTTCTGCTCATTTCAGGTTGCAGATATAAAGAAAACAGAAGAAACCTGCAGAAAGATGTTGGTGAGTTTGGCTGACACACATACTCCGCAGATTGGTTGCAAGTCTCCACACATAGAAAAGTAAATGCTGAACACAAAAAATCAAACTAAAACTTAGTTTATAATCATCTAAATGTTCTGGTTATCAAAATGATTGGTATTTTAAACTTTTGAATGCAAGGCACTAAAATGTTTCCTGTAAAACTTGAGGTTTTACAGCCAGATTCATGTCACTTAAGGGCACAGTATGTAATTTTTGTAACAAACAAAGGCATAGTTTGATCACACTCAATCATGGCATTGAATCATGGAAGTCATCTTTATTAAATCCTGCAGAAATCATGTTTATGCATGAGCTGAAGTATTCTAGACTTATAATCATAGTAGTATGAAGCATAGTGAGCTGCTGTTCACACAGAATGCACAACAGGCTACTTTTCTATTGTTTTTCAATGTAAACATGTGCTTTTTGAAGCACCGCGCACATGAGTGCCGCATTTTTGAGTGTTGCAATCTGGCAACCTGCGCTTGCGTTTGTTTTGACCCAGGAATGCGATACCTAGTTCAACCACTGGGTGTCAAACTTACATACTGCACCTTTAAAAATAGTTAGATGCAAACATGGAGATTAATTAACATCCTTCCAACCTCAAAATTCATGAACAAATCTACAGGACTCAAATATTAAGTCGTTTCACCTGGTCACAGCAAAACAGAAAAGGCGATCACAATATCAATTTCACATCTTCCATCTTGAGTCAGTGATGAATTGTGTATATAATCTACATGCCCCTCTAGGATAAGATAGGTGTAAGTGACATGTTGTGTGTTTGTGTTTAGCCGAGATGTGTGATCAGGGTGTGGAGGATGTGTTTGTGTTCTGCACCAGAGGAGAGCTGGTGCGCTACAGAGTGCCGTGTCTGCTAGAGGTTTATTCTCAGAGGGGTCTCAGAGTCCATCACTTTCCCTTCCCGGACGGTGGAGCTCCAGAGCTTCATCAGTGCAGCTGCATTCTGGAGGAGCTCAAAGACTGCCTGCAAAACCAACGCAGGACTGTCATACAGTAAGAGACGCTCTCTGCTTAGCAATATTCTGTATCTGACAGCTATGGGAAGAAATATTATTGTTGAAGTATTTAAGTATTTTTTCTTTTGCTATTATTGTATTTAAAATTTGTATTTATGTGTTTGAGGAAAACATTTCACTTTTTGCTAATTTCTTACAATATTTCATACAAATTGAAAATAATAATGTGGTAATTTAGAAGACATTTCAACAATTGGTCAAAATAACAAAAATGTGTAATGTTTTCTGACATGTTTATATTCATTTTTAGCCAAAACAGAACTACATTTTTAACTTTAGAAAACTGTTGCTCACTGTAAAACAATTGTATTGCACCTTTAATTATGATGATTATTATTATTATTATTATTATTATTATTCATAATTAAGAGGTATAGTTCACTCAAAAATGAAAATTTACAGTTAATTTACTTGCATTCGGGTCATTCAGTAGAACTTAAAGAAGATTTAACTGAATCCATGGTCTTTGGTGTTTCAAATAATGCAATTTAATGGTAACCCTTTTTTGAGATTAAAAGCAAACACATACAAGCATGTTCAAATCAATTCCTGTGCCTCCTGATGGTCCACTGAGGTTTTATTAAGCAAAACAATCGGCCATTGCAAGAAAATAAACCTTATTTACTATATTATTAGCTTTAATCCACAGCCTGGGCAAACAATTCTTGGCGCGCACTCAGTAGTATTTGTCCGCATGTTTCCAGTTGCTTGTTAATCTTTGCCAAAATTATTCTTGCCTGTACTTATCCAATATGTGGCAACTGCTATAAATTAAGCTCCAGACATGGCTTCATTCTGATAAAACAACTTGTATCCGAGTGCGCGCTCACACGTATGTCATCAAGCACCTGGAAACTTGCACTGTTTGCCCAGGCTGTGAGTCAAAGCTAATGACATTATAAATAATGTTCAAATTTACCGATTGTTTCACTTCACAAGACATCAGTGTGTTGTCAGTAACCATAGCTATAGATTTGGACTTGTTTGTTTGTTTATTTTTAATCTAAAAACATTGTAACCATTGCCTACCATTCATTATATGAAAATCGTCTTTAATGGAACACTCCACTTTTTTTGGAAATAGGCTCATTTTACATCTGGAATACTTTTAGCTTAGCTTAGCATAAATCATTGATTCAGATTAGACCATTAGCATCTTGCTAAAAATATATATATTTTTTAAAGTTTTGATAATTTTCGTATTTAATGCTTGACTTATGTAGTTACATGTTCTACTAAGGCTGACAGAAAATGAAAACTTGCTATTTTGTAGGTAGATGTGGCTAGACTAACTATACTCTCATTCTGGCATAGTAATCAAGGAACTTTTCTGCTGTACCATGTCTGCAGCAGGAGCAATGATATTACGCAGAGCTGTTATCTAGCTGGGGTCTATTTTCAGGTTCTGCAAAATATTATTGCTCTTGCTGCCGCTGTAGTATAGTGGCGAAGTTTCTTGATTATTATGCAAGAACCAGAGAATATTTCCCAGCCATAATCAGCCTAGAAAATAGCAACTTTTCATTTTCCATCAATCTTAGTAGCTACAGAAGAGTCATGGTTTAAGTTTGACTTTTTGTTAAAATTAACAAAATTATTCTTTGATTTTTATTTTATTTTATTTTTTTGCGACATGCTAATGGTCTAATCCGATTCAATGATTTATGTTAAGCTAAGCTAAAAGTGCACCCACTGAATGGCGTGAGGGTTAGTAAATTAACAGGAATTTTTCATTTTTTGGGTGAACTATCAGTTTTAAAATATATAGATTTTATTATAAACCTATTTTATGAATGTATATATTATATGAAAATCCTAATTGAGTGCTTTTATTCCTCCCTCCACAGTTGTTATGGAGGTCTGGGACGCTCTGGGCTGAGTAAGACTCGAATGCTAAAACAGCATGCAGTGTCATGATTAATGTTAGTCCCGGGTGTGTGATTAGGAGTTCAACTTGTGTTTCATTGTCACAGTTGCTGCATGTTTGCTGCTGCAGCTCTCGGTGTCCATGACGCCCAGCACGGCTCTGGAGATCCTGCGGGAGCTGAGAGGAGCTGGAGCCATTCAGACTGTCAAAGTAAGAATCGACATCCTTAAAGGGATAGTCAGGGTGTCTTAAAATGTTTTATATTTCAAAAGCAATATTTTAGGCCTTAAAGTCTTAAATTCACTGAACTATTGTCTTGTAGGTCTTAAATCGTTTTAAATGGGTCTTAATTTTCCTTTGTTCATGCAAAGCTACTCAGTCGATCCAACACACATCCAAATCAGCAACAATACATCTCAATAGAACTTTAGCAAAACTCTATTTATAACTAATATTATAACAGTCTGTTGTGCATACATTTAGTTTAAGTTATGTTGAAAAAAATTGCATCTATACAACTAGGGTCTGCTTGATTTGACACAACCTTTAAAATATGTGGCTAAGAAATAACTAATTAGAATTAGCTTCTTGATGGGGGAAGTACATTATTTAGTTTTTCTGCTGGGCCATTAAAAAAATCCTTAGTGTTTAGTCCTGAAATTTGGTCTTAAAAATGTCTTTAAAGGGTCTTAAATTTGACTTGGTGATACCTGCAGAAACCCTGATGGTTCACCCAAAAATGAAACTAGTCATTTACTTTCCCTTTATTTGTTCCAAACCTGTTTGACTTTCTTTCTTCTTGTTGAACACAAAGGAAGATATTTTGAAGAATGGTAAAATCCTGTAACCATTGACTTCCATAGTATTTGTTTTTCCTACAATGGATGTCAATAGTTACAGATTTTCATCTTTCTTTAAAATATCTTCTTTTGTGTTCAACAAGAAAGAAACTTGGCAGCTCAGTGGGTAGCACAATCGCCTCTCAGTAAGAAGGTCGCTGGTTCGAGCTCCGGCTGGGTCAGTTGACGTTTCTGTGTAGAGTTTGCATGTTCTCCCCTTGTTTGCGTGGGTTTCCTCCGGGTGCATTTCCCCCACAAGTCCAAGGACATGCAGTATAGGTGAAATGGGTAAGCTAAATTGGCCGTAGTGTATGAGTGTGAATGGGTATGTATGTATGTTTCCCAGTGATGGGTTGCAGCTGGAAGGGCATCCGCTGCGTAAAACATATGCTGGATAAGTTGGCGAATCATTCCGCTGTGGCGACCCCAGATTAATAAAGGGACTAAGCCGAAAAGAAAATGAATGAATGAATGAAGAAAGAAACTCATAAAGGTTTATAACCACTTGAGGGGGAGTAAATAGTGAGTAAATTCTCATTTTTGGGTGAACTATTTCTTTAAAACATCACTTCCTCTAACCATACGACTGAGCTGTTGCTTTATGCTCTCTTACAGCAATACAACTTCCTTCATGAGTTTCGGGAGAAGTTTGAAGCATATCAGGACACCAAAGAGCGGCTCACAGAGAGATCGGTGTCCAGATGATCAAGCTGACATGCAGATGACCTTTAGTAAAAAATAATAATTACTTGGTGTTTTTTGCTCTGTGGCTTTCTCTGCTTTGATCATGAATGCATTTGTTTGTTTTCTGATAGCACTTTAAAAATTCTATATTTTCATAAGTCAATCTAATAATAATACTGAGCTTAATATATAACTTTAACTTCGCAATGAAATGATGCTTGTTCACTGAAATGTGGTTGAAAGTTACATAAACAAGATGTTGTCTAATAGTTCTGGCCATTGAGAGGGTCGTTTTATTTTTTGTGTCTGTGACATTAAACATTTCTTATGTGAGCAGGGGTGAATGGATAGTTCAACCAGACATCTTGCTAGGCTATATTTCGATTTTAAGTGCTTGATTTGTTTGATCAATAAATTACTTTAGCTAAGCAAATGATAGGCTAATATCCAATACAATTTTATTTGAGATCATATCTGTATGATTTGTTCCACAGATAGTTGTTGCTGGATCAGATACGGTTGCAACCAGAAGTTGACAACAATTATTTATATTATTAAATTTCCCATTAATTGCAGTTTATTAACTTCTACCACAATCCCAACCATCACAATAATGTAAAAACAGTAGTTTTACCGAGTATTGTTTATGTTAGTTATTAAATTACCCTATAAATTGTATTTTTTTAACGTCTAGCCCTACCGCAACCATAAACCCAACCGTCACAGTAATGTAAAAATATTAATTATTGTTATACAGTGTCACAAAAATAATGCTATATTGATGTGCGTACCCGCAGCTGTATCCTATCTAGACTTTACCACTTTACCACTCATCAAAAACCAAAACATTTAGAAACACTTAAGTGACGTAACGTAGGCCGTTTATTGAAACCACGTGACACGGGCAGTTTGAAGGAAAATATTGTTCATTATTGTTTCGAAAGCAGCGCTGAATGAAGAAGGGTGACGGTGCTGGAAAGGCGTTATTTTACTTGTTTCTGCTTAACACGTGAGTTATGTTAACTGTTTTTTTGCACTTATAAAGCTGAGGTTAACATGAGGGCTTTACTAATACCACTTAGTGGAGCTACAAAATTGAGGCACGTTATCAACCCGGTGCAAACGGCCGTTTTAAGCGTCACACACTTAACCCAATTAACGTGTCTGAGACTGAAGTGGAAGGCGTGTGTCAGCAGTTTGTCTGCTCTCAATAAGTCCCAACGTGTTTTAGGAACTGGTTTGAAATAAGTTTTAACTTGACGTTTTACAACTAACGTTAACGTTACTGTAAGGACAAATTATAAACTCGGGCCACATTAGTAGAACATATCAAATAAGATATAAAGTATAGCTTTATAAATGCATACTTTTTTGTTGTTTTTAAAATCTAAACATTAAACATGAGCATTTAAGATGCTGATGACCATTGAAACGTTCGGTTATGTGATGTGGAACTAATGTTTGGAACTACGTTAGCCTGTACATTTCCCTGAAATATAAAAACGCACTCCGTTGTTTATAAAAAAATCAGCCAATATGATATAAGTATTAAACAGCGCATTATTATCCACGATTAAGGCCTTTGCAGAGCAAAAATACAATTTATCAGAAATTTCAACTGACCATGAATAACTTCAGCAGTGATATTAAGGATATTTTGAACATTACAATACTGTAGTGGGTAATACAATTAGCAAATAATTGGGATGAACAAAACAGTAAAATGTTTGCTAATGTCAAGTGTGAGCCGGAAGTTGCTGAGACCTTTGTTATTCAGTATGTTGATGTACTTCCGACTGAAAAGGAATAATAATGAATACCATTTCCTAGTAGGAAATAAACTTTGTAGTGCTAAAAACCGAGGTTCTGCCTAGCCAAAGACAAGGAAAGAAGACAGAACTGTACAAGGCCAGGGTAATCATCAAGCAAAACAACTACATTCTGACAGCGAACTGCACCTGTACGGCGGGGTATGTGAACTTACATATTGTATTTGCTATTGCAACCGGTCTTTAAAACGTTTTTAACATGTATAGATTGATTGTTCACCTAAAGAATAACATAAAATAAACAGCAAAATATTATTTGACAGACTTTAAAATATCAACTATGGTGTTTTTTGTGATGGCTAAAGCAGTCAGTCTCACTCAGTTTTCAATATGGATATTAATTATTTGTAGCACAACCATATTATTTAAGATTATTTTTTTCAATTCTTTTGAATGAAAGTCCCCTATACTGGAAGTGCAACTCATATTTTGAAATGCAGTTATTTACAGAAAGGTGGATCATGAGAAAAACGTTGGAATTAATATTTCATTGTATTTCTTCAACCCTAAACATTCCACCTAACTTACCAGTTTTGAGGTTTAGGTACCGAACACCTAAACACTACCAGCTTTGGCCTCTATATCTGAATTAATTTTCCCACATTGTTTAAATAACCTCTGCATCAGCAGCCACACCCCTAACTCTCCTTCTGGCTCCATAGATATGCAAATAAATAAGTGTACAGGCATGCAATGATTGGACAAACATTTTGTGGTTGTGAACCCTACACCAGTGTCAACCAATATAACAAACATTTTCTGGAAAAAGTGTCTACCCTTGCTTTAAGTTAACACACACACACTTTACCTATATACCTTAAACAATCATACTGTGCAAGTGCCATGTAAGAAACTGCTGTCGACTGAAAACAAGATTTTCAAATGTTTCTGGTTTGCCACAAGGTTGACTTTTCTCTCTCTTAAATGTAGTTTTTGCAAAAGTGTATCAGTTTTAATTTCTGATTAAAAAGAATGCTGAAAAAAAATGACCTGAAAAACCCATGCATTCGTTTTCACTTTCCTTGGAATGGAATCAACAAGTTTTCTCCAAATTGTGATTTAAGGATTCTGTGCCACAACTTAAGAGTAACACTATTCATAAGACAATCAAATTAACACTTAAGCAGAGAATTATTGTCCACTTCCATTACGATAAACCAAACTTTTTTTCAAGTTATAGTTATGCAATATTTCAGCTAAATGGAATATGCGATTAAAGTTGCCACACAGACAAAACAAGTTATAAGAATGTCATGAGAAGTTTGTCTATAGGGGAACTTTATTGGGAATTTTAAAGCAATTTTACAAGCAAAAAAATAAAGATAAAAAACCCAAAAACAATTTACTACGGCTCTTGCAGGACTTTATAACATTCAAACACACAGATCAAGCTGGATTCACACAAACAAAATCCAAAAAAGGGGGGGAGGGTCCAAAATAATCAAAATAACCTATTACTCTTAATACCACCCTGATGGTCCAGGTTTGTGATTAGGAACCATTGCATGACCTGCCAGTGTGTTATAGGATCCTTCCACATAACTCTGAATGCAGGCGCAAACTGAAGCCTCTCTGTCAGTCTGATTACTGACAGTGACCGAATAAAAGAAAATGACATCTTGGCACATCACAATCATGCCAACATAAAAAAAACATTATCTAAATAGTGTCCACGCTCATCTCAGCTATCTCACAAACATAACGGAGAAAAGAAAAAAAAAATATCAACAAAACAATTACACTTGGAAATACAAAATACACACAAAGCAAAATAGGTTACATGTAAAGCATTTCCAGAGTGTATGAGCAAAATAAAGCCTTCAACACACTGAAAGCACCATCTGCTACCGACAACACCATAAACAATAGTTTTAAGTTAACCCTTGAAATGGAGCATTAATCTGATAAGAACCGCCATGAAGCAGATTGCAAGCTTGAACTTAGAAACTCGAACTATCATGAATCGCCAAAGCAGCACAAGCTTCTGAAGGACAAATTAAAGAAGCGACTGAGCCACAAGGCAGTAATATATTAAAGATAAAATAGGTCTGTAAAAATGCTACAATCGAAATCTTTATTTTGTCCCACAGTTTGAAAATGCATTGAGTATTATCTTAGCTCATAGCCATCAGCGGTATAGTTTTAAAAGCCCTCGCGCCTCTGCTTCAGACACAATCTGGTCAAGCAGTTTGTGTAAACCGCATCATCTCATCTACAGATGCTTTCAGTGTGTGAAGTGCTTCGCCATTGGTCGGGCACGCATATAAGACTAAACGGGTTGTATTGAGGAGTTGGTGATCATTTATTTTTGCATGTGTGGTTCTGGAGTTGTGCGGGCTGCTTGTGTCCTGAATCGCTCGTTGCTGATGAAGAGTAAATAAAGTCGATGTCCATTTGAAACAGCCGAGCAGAACTGAGAGAGATGGCAGAGTTCAAATTCAGCTCCATTTCAGTTTTAAAAATCAGCATCTCAAACGCCTTCATGTACTCTTTTCCAGCTGTATCCCATTTAGGAGCTCACCAAAACATAGATCATCCTGTAATAGAGACAGCAGAGAGAAACATTAGCACCGCTATAGGGTTTTGAATGACATCACTTTGTTTACACCTGGTATTAGGAAGTGACCAAACACTCGTAGATGTAGTCCAACTAGAGATGAACAGAAATTTAAATTCTGGTCAGAAACCAAATATTTTGGATGGCCGAAAACCAAAACTGCTTTGTAATAATAATTTAATTAATTTTTATTTAATAATATAAAAGAATTTGAGACTTTAAATTTAACTCCTCTTAAATTACACTGGTTTTAAAAACACAAGCCAATCAAATAACCACAATTTATTGACAGTAACATTTTATTGACAGTAAATGAGTCAAGAGTCATTTTACTAATGTTGCCATGACAGCACAGTAGCGCTATTGCAAGCAGCAGGAACGAGCACTACAATGAGATGTCCTGTAGGTGTCCTGTATCATTTTAATGGACTTTTTTAATGGATGGGCTTTTCTAGTAAAGTGTGCAGTTCATGCGTTTCTAAGTATACGTGTACATGACTGTAATATCCACTAAGAATATTGAGCTATTTTGAACTTTGACCGTAGCGCAAGCAAAAGCTAGTTGACAGTATGTTCATACAGTGTTTCATAGCGCATTGCTTTCCCTGTCCAGTGTGAAAGCTGCTTCAGGCTGTACAGTGACTACAACTGGAGGAAGAGTGTAGCATAGCTTTTTTTCGTTTTATTTTCATCCATTTTTCTTTTTGCCTGAAAAGCAGTATAGTACTAACTTGAGTTAGTTGATTCAATAGTACTCATATGTCATGATTTAAAAAGTTATGTAGTAGAGTGACAATAAAATAGAAGGGTCTCATTGAAATCTAAACAAGTGATGCATTTGAACATGTTAATACCTGGTAATACCAGGTTATGCAGGTGTATACAGGATGATAGTATTATTTTTAACTCTACACACAATTTATCAAATATTCCAGATCTCAATATGATCATTTTTGGGTTTTCCCCCCTAGTATTTGATTAAAATAAAAACAGTTAAAATGGTAATGCATATAAAATGCTTACCCGTAAAGATAGTAGAAGAACGAAAGGAGGTAGAATGCAAGTTTGCACCAGCCCTCCTTCTGACAGTATGCCAGAATATCTGCGTTCATTATTGTAGTGGGATCATACAAACCAGGTCCACTCATGATAGGACGGCTCATATACCTGCACACACAAGCAATTGAAGCTGCACTTTAAACATTGATAATAGTGTTGATATATCTCTGCAGTGGTGTTTGATATGGCCAACAAATTCAAAATGAGGGTTTATCCGTGATTGGCTTCAGGATGAAAGCTCCACTTACCTCCAGATGTGATAGGCCAGCAGGGGCACATTGAGTCCAAGCGTCAGCCATTCAGCAGCACACAGGAACATAACGCAGAAGAACACATGGATGAGGTACTCCGGCAAGACGAGCTGAGGAAACCACAAAACACACAGTCAGACAGAAAACACACAAACACAGATCCATCTCAGAGACAAGAGTTCTATTGCGCCTAAAGCCTGTGACCAAAGTCTAGCCAATCAGGTGTAAGAATCATTAGGATTACCCTCATCCCATGAGTGCTAGTGTTTACTGATCTGCTTAAGTACACCTAAATCGCTCTAAACCTCAAAAGAACCAGATCTGCTGAGAATACTTCTCAGAAATCATTATTTAGAGCAAATGGATCTTTAATAAAATAATTTGGGGGTAAAAAAAATTAAAAATTAAATAGTATATTTGTTATACATTAATGAAAGAATATGTCCGAGGCCCACCTTCTAACTGGCATTATCATGTGTTTTCAGTGATCCTATTACTAAGTGGTCAGCCGAGACATGTTACTGTTCCCATGTGGTATAAAATGTGACCACTCGTGACCACTTGTTCAGAATTTATCAAAACTCCATCCTCTTATTTTGTTACCATCTATATAGCTTTCACTGGAACACCAAGTGTGACGCATGAGTACTGTTGAATGAACGAATACGTTATTCAGTTAGGAGCCTAATTGTAAAATGTTACCATATTTTTTTACTGTAAAAAAAAAAAAACGAAAAAAAAAACAAACAAGTGACCTTAACTAACTTAATATTGCACATTACAAAAATCCCTATGTAAATAATGAAAAAGATATGTTTAGACATTTCTGGATCCATTTAAGAACTTGATATGACAATTAAAAATGTAAACATCAAAGGAGGCCAGTAATTTGTATTCAATAGCCTCTGAAAAAGGGCACCCATCATATTATCATATCCTCAAACACACTGAGATCTGAAGAGTACACAACACCACATCTGTTTTAGATTTTGTTAAATACAGAGTGCCAAGTTTCTCTTAATAGGCAAATAGAACATCTGGCCATTAGCAAATTACTGTAATAGAAAAAAAGAAAAACCCAAACGAGTCGACATCAATTACACCCCCATCCCCAAAACAAAAGTATGGGAACAGAGGCAGGATTGTGTTTTATACAGGAATACAATGCCAGGCAGTGTGAGAAAGGCAGCCATGCTGAGGGAGGGAGCAGCCACAAGGACCCCAGGCTGCCCCTACCATGCCTGATCATAACCGGTAAATGAGGACAACACACGAAGCCCATGCAAGAAGACAGTAAAGGCGTATTGTATTCTGCTTTTGACCAACACAAACACATTGTTTAAAAATAAATTCAAACTTGATGGTGATTTTTGAAGTAAAATTTAAGCATTTACTTCCAAGTGATCAGACGCATCCATTGATAAATACCCAGAAGATCCCAAAAAATACAGTATTGCTTAACTGTAGATTAATGTGCACCAAAGATGCTCACTTCTACACCCTCTCTTCTTTCACATCCATCAGATATAGAATTTCTCCTGAATGATCCTAATGGTGCAGCTGTTTAGAAATAGACTTTCTAAGCGAGACATTATAAATGGAGTTAGTCGCTCTGGGTAAAGAGCAAACGGAAGGGGGAGGACAAAACGGCACATGCATGTTTTGAGCATTTGCAAGTCTTTTCAGTTAACACTTTTGCCTTTCCTACACTCAAATCTACACCTGTGCAGATGGCATCTGTTCCTCCACCCAAACCCACAGTAACGGACTAAAACCAGCCAAACGTGAGTGAGATATGAGCAACCCTAAAGGAGCTATCTTTGGTTTGTTCATTCGGGCAGATGTGATTGTGTCTGCATGAAAGACGAGCTCTGAAATCAAGCAGTCTATCTGGCATAATCCAGGTCTGGTCTCCCTGCTGGGATAGTTAACTGAAAAGACATTTGTAAACACTCCGCTCGTGCACAGAGAGACTGTTACTGATCTTAAGCTGAATTCTGGTACCAACCTTCAGAGCAAGCCTGACTCTTTTAATTTTTTTCACCCTGTCAACTGTCTTTGAGCCAATCAGAGAAAACAAAAAGGTAGAAAGCAAATATTAAGAAAATAAAATACACAAAATGCAAATCAGAAAATTCGAACCAAAGTAGTGTTAGTGTTGGAAAGCAACATTCACTGGAGATGATTAAATCAATTAGCAGAACAGTGTCGTGATAGTAGAGAAGAAACAGGAGTGCATGCATCACACACTTATTTTTTTAGAACACTTACCGGGTTTAAAGTGTTACACTGGTCTATAGGATTCTTATAGTCAGTCTTCAGCTCATCAAATGCAATTATCTGAAAAACAGGGGGAGTAGTTAAGCATTCTCCAATAAACATCACTTGGTTTGTCTAAACTTATTTTTGAATTCAGAATAATTTACACACACTTATAATACAATAGAGACATATGAAGCGCAAATATAGAAGCCAAGGAGCATTTCATCCTCATCTATAAATATTCAAAACGTTGGACATTTTACTTTGAGGTCAATACTTAAGGGGTTAGCAGGTATTAAACAACTATACAAATATGATTCATAAATACAATTAAATAATTTGTAAAGTACCCCATTACTGAACCAGAGATCTTAATGCATTTGTTTTTTTGTTTTTTCAAGCGTTATGAATTTTTTGATCCAGCCCAGACAATTTGTATTGACGAGTACGCCTGAAATTAATCAAAGTTATAGTCATTTAGATAAGTCATTACATCTAAATGCCAAATTTAATATTATTACATGCATTTCCCACATTCCCCCTTCATGATGAATTGAATGCAATTAACCAGGGCAGCAATGTGATGTCCATGTGTTGTCATCCCCAATGCAGGTTATTAATAAAAGGCATTAGTGAACCTGCCTAAGATATCTTAACAGTTACTCTCTTTTGTCCACAACTCAATGTGACTTTTGATTTTAACAAAAACAACAACAAAACAGTTCTGTCTAATTCTAACAGTCCTAAAGAGGGCAGCCAAACCCAGACTAAAGGGTAAGGGCATGACAGATCTCACAACATCAACTTTTAGATTTCTGTTATAGGCTTTATAACAGATATTTTAGGATATTTTAACATCAATTGTAATCTGATTTATGACTAATCTGTTACACATGCACGAGAGCCAAACGGGAGCGCGCCCCCATCCGCCCTATTTCCCACTAATTGTTATAATATATAAACAGGTTACTATATATCTATAAAAAGCTAACTCCGTAGACAATAAGTTTAAAAACACACGAGTGCCCCACAAAAAACATCTGTAGTGGTGATATTATTGGGTGTCACCAGCTTGCGGTCGTGCCATTCATTCACGGTTTCCTCGCGCCCAGCTTTGTTTAACTAATATCACCACGCGTCTAGTATCTGTGTGTTCAGTACCTCGCCGACTTCGTTGCAGTACGTTCAAAACACTTACATGCCAAATAGCGAAGAAAATAAGCGCCGCCGTCAGCAAAAGCGCCAGCATATAACAAAAGGCCGCGAATGTGAACGCCATTTTTCGCTCATGTGGAATTATCCAGACCGACGACTGCGGTGACGTTGAGACAGCTGTACGTCACGTGACTGAAAAAGTCACGTGAATACTCGAAAACACGCGAGATCAGATGAGTAGCAAAAATAAACAAGTAAAATCATAATTCCATAAATCTGTGTGTGTATCGGTGGATAAACAAAAGAGATGGAGAGATGGTGAAGCTTCATGCAGCTGTTTTCTTTATATTAGTGTGCTGTAAAATAAAAATAAAAAGAATACCATAGCACAAAGTAATCCATAGATAAGTAGACTTTATATATAAAGCACATATATTAATGCTTGAGTAGTGTTATTTATTTGTATTTCAAGAGAAGTTGTTAAATCTTATGGTTTAATATTTTAATATGGAGACCTAATTGCTGAGCCAGATATCTTTTTGCACTACTCCCTTTGCTTTGCCTATAAACATGTCTATCTGCCCCATACTGTGTTTAGAAAATATGTATTATGTAATAATGTATTATCCAGAATTAGAAATTCAGACTACAAATGTTTAGTGAAACCATGACTTTTCAAAATATAATTAGAAATAATATTATACTTATTATTTAATAAGAAAATGTACATACATTTGCCTGATCTTTGGGAAATGAAGGAATTCAGCTGAATGTCACCTGTAACTACATCATACAAATCATTCCCTGACACATATTTAGACTCAAGAAATGTAAAGTCAGCAAATAAAGTTACTAACACAAGATAAACTATCTGATGGCATTTTTCATTTACTACTGCAAGATGAAAAAATGACTGGAATTGTCTGGTGGTGCATGTTTGCTTAGGACTTTCTCACCAGACAGATACATTCAAAAGCTCATGAAAATGACTGTTTTTATATTGTTTTATACAGAATACTGAACAGATGTCCCACAGGGAAACAAGCATGGCCAAATCAATTTGTTTGTTTCTAATGGAATAACATTTTCTCACCTAGCACATCCTACCCATTTTTGGGGATGAAAACTGGGGATGTTATATTAAATAAATCAATGTATTTTCATGTCATTTTTAATACTTTTTCCAACTAAACAAATAGACTAAGATTGATTTAAAGTATCCTGAAAGACCTATTCAGAGCATTTTCTTTGTATTCATTTATTTTCCTTGGGCTTAGTCCCTTTATCAGGAGTCCCCACAGCAGAATGAACCACCAACTATTCCAGCATATGTTTTACACAGCGGATGCTTACACAGCCGCAACCCAGTACTGGGAAACACCCATACACTCTTACATTCCCACACACTCTTACACTATGGTCAGTTTAGTTTAATTCACTTATAGTGCATGTCTTTGGGGGAAACCAGAGCACCCAGAGGAAACCCACACGAACACGGGGAAAACATACAATCTCTACACAGAAACAGCAACTGGTCCAGCCAGGGCTCGAATCAACAACCTTCTTTCTGAGGCAAAAGTGCAAACCACTGAGCCACCATGCCACCTCTTTGTATTCAAGTAGTTTATAAAGTGCCCCAACCAACCCAAAAAACAGTGAAGAAGCTTTTGTTTGTGTGTATTAGTCCCTTTGCTTACTTTACAAACAATCAATACAAAACACCTTGAACATGAACACACTTGATCCACATTACAATTATGAAGTTTAAAACAAAATAATGTATAAATATTAATCAAGAACACTCCAGTTAGGCACACGGTCAATTTCACAAAGGAAAAAACCTTCTATTTAATTATTCAAAACAGCAGACAAATGTAATCGAGACACATACCAAAAGGTTAACCGTTGTTCATGGTTTCAAGAGAGAACTTGACTAATAAATGATCAGGAAAAGCATCTTCAGTTATTAAAAATTAGATGTTAAACACGTACACAGTTCACTATTGTACGGGACATATCATGAGATGTCCACATCATACAAACCATCAAAGTGAGCAATCGGGTGTTTTATAGGAAACTGCACTACTTATCACAGGTGTTACAGGATCTACAGATGTACAGAGATGAGCCAGACCCACATTACAGCTCACAGATTCTGAAAAAAAAATCTGTAAAGGTATTACTTACAGCAACCATAATACCATCACTTTCTCCAGCTATTTCTATTATTCTCTTTAGCTGTAAACATTTAAGCAATTTCCAGTGTTTACATTTTGCCAATAGAAAGATTGTTTTTGCATAAATATGGAAATAGCGATGCTCACATAAACATAACAATAGTGAAACCGGCTTTAGTTGGACAATGAGAAAGAGTATTTTAGTATAACAAACCGAGCAATCATGAGACGATGCCAGTGGCTTAATAATACAATAGCACATCTCTGCCAGTGTACATCTAACCTTATACATTTCCGAAAAAACTGGGACAGATTTGTGCTTAAGGACATTTGGGTGACGTATACCAAAAAAACTAAATACAATAAATCAAGAAGAATGAGTCCCAGAACATAACTGATTTTAGATCATTTGCAGAGATTTGCTTGTCACAGACTTAAAAAGGCAAAACAGTAGGAATTTATGGCATTCAAGACAACAGTTCAGAAACGCTCTCTCCCAAAAATATTAGTGAGAATTCTGACTCCTCCACCTACCATTACTATTCAACACATATCAAAACAAAATAGTCAAAGTTTGGTCAAATTCCCGGTAGAAAATACGTGTACAAAGGAAGAAAATGATCGGGCTTGTAATACCATGCATTTACATGAAGAATTATGTGATTTTACTCCCCAAAAAAAGGCTAAATGTATCACATTATAGTGTTTAAATCTGTTTGCTTGTCATCTGTCCTGAAGGTCAGTAAGATTGGACCACCCGTGCAGGCCAGTGCAATCTTAACTGCTTAAGGACGAGAGTGGAATGATTCTTTTAAAATCCAAGGAACAGTTCAGGCTACTTATGGAATTTGCTTTCATATTTTCAATCCTTTGCACCTCAAATCATCTTAAACTGGTACAGGCAGGTTTAGAGTTTGGGCAGAAGCATTCAAACACACACAAACAGACAGTATCAGATGGACTATGGTATTCTCTCCAGTTGGAGGTGATGGTCCCATCTTGGTCACTCTTCAAACACGAGCGTTAGTGCGTTTCGTTTCGGTCTTAGCGAAAGAATCCCAGTTTCTCTCGGAGCCACTCCTCTGTCAGGTCTTCAGTGTTGCGGATCTCAAACACCTGAAAGAAAACAGATGCAGACAAATTTTAAAAAGACATACAGGTGAAGTCAAAATTATTAGCCCTCCTGTTTTATTTCTTATTCAAATATTTCCCAAATTTTGTTTAACAGAGCAAGGTTTTTTTCACAGTAATTCCAATAATATTTTTTCTTCTGGAGAAAGTGCTATTTGTTTTATTTCGGCTGGAACTTACTTGCTTAATTCACTTGGGTAAGTCTTTAAAAGTCACTTTAAGCTGAATACTAGCATCTTGAAAAATATCTAGTAAAATATTATGTACTGCCAGCATGGCAAAGATAAAAGAAATCAGTTATTAGAAATGAGTTATTAAAACTATTATGCTTAGAAATGTGTTGAAAAAAAAATCTTCTTTCCGTTGAACGGAAAAATATACAGGAGGGCTAATAATTCTGACTTTAACTGTATGTATTTTTTATGCATTCATCTTTTTTTTATTGCTAATGTGTCAACAGAATGAAAAGAAACTTAGGTGATCTATGAAAGCATACAGACTGATTTTTATACAAATAAACATTATTCCCAGAAAAATCAATAAATGCACTCCAGAGACTCTCTTCCGTTCTGTGGCATAAGACTAAGGTATTGTCAAAAGCTCCTTTCACACATACAGACTTTTCCATAAAAAGATCACGTGTCAATAGGCATTAATGCATTAGTGCGAGCACAAAAAAAGATTGCTGCATTTCATTAAAGGTCGGTCACTAGTGTTTCTGATAATAATGGTTTATAAACTCTACATATAACCCCTTAAAAAAACTACATCACTGTGTGTGTTAGTAGTACTCACCTTGGTCAGTTCAACTGTCTGTACCAGTTTGTTTTTGCTGCCAGCATACATCATCTGCTGCTCAGGTTTGCATCCTGGGAAATAATGTTGTGAATTAAAGACTTTAAGAAGCTGCACCATTTATGACTAGCGCTGTGCATGCTGAGTTTTAAATTCAAACAAACAAAAACTCTCAGAGTGAAGGGCTAATGGATGTTTGAATTTTTTTTACCAACAGGGCTGGAGAAGATGAAACACAATGGATAGGACACTCTTCCATCGTCATGCTGGTACTTATAGCTGTACACTACAAATGTGTCACAGGTTAAGGAGTCTAATAATGGATCAATGTTGAATGGAATGTGTATATATATATATAATTCATTTATTCATTTTCTTTTCGGCTTACTCCCTTTATTAATCTGGGGTCGCAACAGCGGAATGAACCACCAACTTATCCAGCATATGTTTTATGCCCTTCCAGCTGCAACTCATCACTGGGAAACATCCATACACACTCATTTACACACATACACTACGGACAATTTAGCTTACCCAATTCACCTATAGCGCATGTCTTTGGACTTGTGGGCGAAACCGGAGCACCCGGAGGAAACCCACGCCAACATGAGGAGAACATGCAAACTCCACACAGAAATGCCAACTGACCCAGCCGAGGCTCGAACCAGCGACCCTCTTGCTGCGAGGCGAGATTTATATATACTAAGTTCTTAGAGTTTAAATCACACTATAACACAGAGTTAGTTTGTTTTAGTGAAGGATATCTGGGCTGTCTCTCTGGTAGCTCGTTCTTTAAGTCTTCAGGAGAAATATCCTACAAAAAAAATAAAAAAAACTGGTTTACACCGCCGAGTTGTTCATATGCTCCACTAGAAAGTCGCACATTATATATTCATGCAATAACGGTGGTCATGGAGGTGTGTAAATGTACCTCATGCTCCTCCTCCAGGATCACCAGCTGTTTGTCTTTATCAATCTTCACTGTAACCAAAGGAAAAAAAAGCAATATCAGCATTCAGTCCCCACAGTACATGAGAATGTGTGAGCATGTGAAACACTGAGTGTGTAGAAGTTTTATTTTAGTTCAACTCACTGATAATGGCGGCATTATTGGTTTCCTTCCTGAAGCGGAAATCACGCAACTTTTTCACCAGGTCCTCGTCCACCTCACACACAACTAATGACTCACTCTGCACACACATTAAAGACATCATCAAATTAAATAACAAGCATTTGAATTAAGTAATGGCCAGAAAATATATTTATTAGAACACTTCAGATGGCTGGTATTAACATTTGTTATTGAGTATAATTTATATATCAGCTATGTGCAAAGACAACCACATTTTCCTAACAATTTACATTTGGAGCCACACTGAGATCTCACTATTTGTAGGTGTGAACCATATAGTGATTTACAAATTAACACTGTTAAAAAAAAGCTTGTGAACGCACTGAATCTAAAAATATATCTATAAATATTGAATATTTCTTGAGTTACAGCCACACAAACTTTGGAAAGATAATCTTTACCACTCAGACAAGTATGTTGCATGCAGTTATTTTCATGACATGAGATCTCTGTGTCAACTATATTCAAGTTGACCCACTTTTGGTTTCTGACCACTAAAAATCGGAATAATTTACTGTTTACTGTTTGTTTTAATTTAATGCCATGTCAGCAACCAAGGCTATTTTGAATAATTTACTAAATCAGATCGATATCCCAAATATTTCTATAAACAGTCAAGTCAGGGCCTTAAAAATGTGGATCCAAAAGGAAGTTAGTTTAGAAACAGAATCCAAAAGGATGTTGAGATAGCAAATTGTATTTACACTTCTATATTACGTATATTGTGTATACTTCTTGAGTTATAGGCATGCAAACGACAACAAACCAACACTTGCTGCACATACGTGTTGTGTGATGTTTTTTTTATTTATTTTTTTGTAAGTGTTTTTTTTAAGACTAGCCATAATCAGTAAAAGTCTTCTTGATCCTGCAGCTGGGAATCCCATTTGTTCATGGTTCGCTTAGCATTTACACTGGTATTTTAAGTCCAAACTTCAATTCCTTTCTGAACAACCAAACCATTCTCATTGTATGTACACACACGGACAAAAATCTACAGTGGGTGCCTTTCCAACGCCTGTATGTAATTGTAACAGTTAACATTGTGTACACAAGAAAATGTTATTATTATTATTTTATTTAGGCAACTAGTGACATCATCTTCTATTTTGGGTTTGTTTGGATGTTTTTGGTCCATGGTGCATTCATAATTTTATTGAAGCACACAATGGTTCTTTTTTTGGAGATTTGTTTTAGGGGCATTTTTGTTTTTATATGACAGGACGGCATGATGACAAAAGGAGAAGTTGGAGAGAGAGGGAGGGATTCAAACTCGCAGCGATATATGTCAGCACACTAACCGTTACGCCTTCAGTGCTATATACGAAATCAGCCCACTAATATAGTCCATGGAACCACTATATTGGATGAAACAGGTAAGTGAATTGAAGCACTCAGGGCACCGGAAGTGATGCCTTTTTGTTTGTGTTTTGCTAGTTGATAAATACCTCAGACAAATTATTTTCTTTATTATCATCCCGAGGCCCCTACAGACTATGCAGCGCCATTGATGTGATCCAAGACCTGTGAAGAGATGATCCCAAGGTATCCTGGACCAGGCCGCATCCCGAGCTGATGGTATGGTGGTCATGGAGGAATGGAGTGCATGAGACTGATTCTTGAAAGGCCACAGTGACAAACAAGTCTACGCTTTGATCCTTTCCACGATGGACGTCCAGCTTCTCCAGCCTCCGCTGCCTAGACTGCAGCTCCACACAGGAAGTTTTGCCAGAAGAATAATGGTTGTGCCCAACAGAGCCTGGTTTCTCTCTAGGTTTTTTTTTCCCTTCACTTCGTCAATTGGTGAAGTTTTTTTTTTTTCCCTCGCCACTGTTGCCACTGGCTTGCTGGGATCGGGACTTGTGGAGCTGCGCTTCGGTGGATTTGCTCTTCAGTGTTTGAACTTTCAGCAGTAAAACTTAAACCACACTGAACTGAACTAAACTGAACTTCAACTCTGAAATCTGGACTTTACTAGAACTATGTTAAGCTGCTTTGACACAATCTACATTGTAAAAAGCGCTATATAAATAAACTTGAATTGAATTAGATTTTCAACTTCTTGGCCAGACCATGTGATAGTTTTTTAACACTAAGCTGTCTGTTAGTAATGAAACTACGTATTTTGATTTCTGGCATGTATACAAATGTTACTTTTATTAAATAGTATTTTATTTTGAAACTTACACTGATAAGATTGCACTTTAGATGCCATCTTGTGGTCATAAGCGGAAATTCATTTGTCCTGGAAACTCGCGCATTATGGGGATTTCTAGATGTTGAATGTAGATGGTTGTAGACTCGTTATCGCTGTGCATTGTGGGATTGATTGAGTTCACTATGGTTTTGGACACCACTAAAACATGCACTATTTGAGGGTATAGGGGGTGATTTCGGATATTGGTCTGCTTGTGGCAGCGTTCACGCTTATTCAAATGAGCAGCACCATCAGACAGAAAAATCAAAGCAGATTCTACTTTAATGGAACCAAACCTGTCCTGTGTGAACACACCCTTATAGTAACATCCAGCCAAGCAAACTATACTATATTCCTTATGATTGTGAAATTATAATAACAAACTTTAATTCAAAATCTACTGGTCTACTCTGACCCCACAGCACCCAGATGGGGGTGTTTCACAATAATTAGGGGACCACAAAACTCAAGCACCATGACAACTGGTGTGGGTCATCACACTGATGTCATCAGGAGGGACAATGACGTTTCACGCTGCTGATATGGTGGAAAAAGTGAGCAAACGTGTTTTGACGTGCAGTGCTGGTGGAATGCAAACAGTCCACCTTTATTTCATTACACCGTTTGCCATTTCTGCTCTGTTTAAAAAAAAAAAAAAACTCTGTTTAATCGTGGCTCGACGTGCCATTGAGATCAGAGGGTTCTTGCAGGCTGTTTGTCGCTCAGCAGTTTTCCCAAATTTCCCCGAAATCCTTGAGTGTGAGCACGTCCCTGCCCGCGACAGGAAGTGAGAAATCCCCGGAGCCGCCGGAATTCCATCATATCGCAATTATGTAAGGCGATCCTGACCCTTTCAAATCCTAAACGGAGCTTCAGTATAAATGTAATGTAATGCGCCTTTTATGACTGTAAACTTTATGAAGTCGGTGTAATGCAGAAGAGGGTTTGACATGCAGCTCATCACAAAGCATTGGGTGGAACTGCAACAGGGCTCGGGAAAAAAACAACCCCTCTAAACATACACGCATCGCAGACCCCTGAGGCGTACGGCGTTATTGAAAACCCCTTGTTGTTATTTTACAGGTTATAATTCAGCGCCGTCATTAAAATCCTTTCATTAATCCAAGACAGTTTTTTTGTACTCACCATTTTCACAGACAGCACGAGCTCAGCAGTGCAGGAGTTTTACCGTGCCGAGTCTCGTGACGCTCGTTCGCCCAATCAGAGCGCCGAAACGCTCCAGGATTTGCATAACAGGCTGTTCCAGGATCAGCTCTTTCTCCTCTGTCTGACTCTGATCCCAGAACAGCGATGTTTCGACACGGACTCGGACTGATGCGCGTGGAAACTATCTGATGTGTGTGTTTCTATCTCTCCAGCCCTGCGGGGAAATTGGAGGATTTAGTTACACTGTTGGTTATTCGTTCAGAATAAATGAACTCAGTAGTACATGCCATCCAAACAAAACTGGCTTATGTCAGCAGTTTTCAATGTTACACTATGCATCTATATACTAATATGCTATATATGAACATTAAACACGCGTCTAAAATATTATTATACTAAGTTAAAGACAAGTATTTAGGTTTTCTTCAAATAGTACTGTATTAAAATGTTAGCATTTATTTATTTACATGTATTCATTAATTATTACATGCATTTGTATTTTATATTTATTGTTTTTAAATAATATTTATTTTAATCATTTGTGATCACTATTATTAACGTTAGATTATTTTAATTACATTTTATTTGTATTATTATTTATATATTTATTTTAATAATTTACTATTAAGGACGCCACGGTGACTCAGTGGTAAGCACTGTTCACAGCAAGAAGGTCGCTGGTTCGAGTTCCAGCTGGGTCAGTTGGCATTTCTGTGTGGAGTTTGCATGTTCTCCCCATGTTTGCGTGGGTTTCCTCCAGGTGCTCTGGTTTCCCTCACAATCCAAAGACATGCGGTATAGGTGAATTGAATAAACTGAATTGGCCATAGTGTGTGAATGTGAGACTGTATGGGTGTTTCCCAGTACTAGGTTGCAGCTGGAAGGCATCCGCTGTGTAAAACATATGCTAGATAAGTTGGCGGTTCATTCTGCTGTGGCGACCCCTGATGAATAACCCTTTAAGCCGAAGGAAAATGAAATGAAATTTACTATTAATTATTACTTTTACTTCAATTAAAGTATTTACAAAGGATTATTATTTATATATTTATTATAACTATAAATTTACATATACCCCAAGCACTGGTTGGGACGTCAGTTTTAAAAATCCTGCCCCAAATTAATACATTTAATGTATTCAAATATTCAAATATTGCTTTTTTAGTCATTTAGTATAAATATCACATTAATTGTGGAACAGTTTTTGACATTTTAATTATACAAAAAGAATAAAAAAAACATTAAAAACTTGTATTTTATTGAAATATAGAGCACATTTTAGAAAATGCAACCATTGGTGATTGAAATTTTCATGTAGACCTAATAAATGTATTAAAGTAAATATAAAATTATTTTATTTCATAAATGTAATTAGACAATTTTTGATCCCAAACTTAGTGTAATTAAACAAACGGTTTAAATTGTATTTGGGTATGCCCCACACATTAATAGGAATATTTCATATATATGTATATTTGATACATGTTTGGCCCCCTAGTTTAACAATAAACCTTTTGTTAACCTTCATTTGTTGTAAAACTGATAAAGTTGCTTTACTGGAATGGTTGTTTTACTTGAACGTCCGAGATCTGAAAACACCCCAACCCCTCCTCTCGCAAACCCCGCGCATGCGCAGATGACCCGGCCCATCCCTCAGATGACACGCCCATCGAGGAACGTGCGCGTGCATAACGCTCATATCTGATCTATAAACACAGCAGATTGTTTCTTGCCT
The DNA here is from genome assembly GCA_903798125.1 of Danio choprae. Lineage (NCBI taxonomy): Eukaryota > Metazoa > Chordata > Actinopteri > Cypriniformes > Danionidae > Danio > Danio choprae. The sequence goes on along the minus strand of CAIGQW010000302.1, from coordinate 15,881,226 downwards.
TCAACTACAGTGTGTGCCGTCTGATCCATATACTTTGTTGCTCACGATGTTTTCAAACACGCCGTTGAAAAGCCTCAATGTTCCAGTTTTCACCTCACTTCCTGTATAGAGTTTAGTAATTCTGACTTTCGGATCTTTTCGGGCGACAAGACCTGGTGCTACTCAGAAGCCCGAATCCTCGGACCGCAGGCCCTGATCCAGGCGAGGTGCTGATTACCACAAAACTGCTCACATTTCACTCAAAACGCGCATGTGTGTAGTCCTGCCGCACATGAATGTATGTTTATTTGGAATGGAGCCTGATTTCATCTTCAATTAGAGATTTGTTTAAAGTATAGTGTCTAAAATGGTCACCTTCGAGAATGTGTTTGGTCCTGTGACGTTACTCTCTATTAATAGCGTATTTATTATTAGTTGTCTACACGTTCAAGATTTATGACAGAATAGGTTTAGTATATTATTGCATGTCATTAATTGTCATCGTTTGTTTTTCTTTTAGGCCATGGCAGACTTTTCGGTAAGTTTCCTTTCTTTTTTTAACTGTTAATGAATAATGCTGTTGAACAATTCACTTTCAGCAGTTTTGAATGCATTTCCTCCTGTGACAGTGCAATAAGAAACTTTGTGTGGTTTTATCCGTGATTCCAGTAGAATAAATGACTGTAGAGTGCGTTATATTTGCCAGCAGCTGAAAGCATACCATGTTCCTTATTCAGCACATAATGTTTAATTTTTTTATTAAGGGGGCTAATAATATTGGCCTTAAAAATATGATTAAAAAGGAAAAACTTTGATTCAGGCCAAACTGAAATAAATACCATGTATGAGGAAGAAAAGAAGAAATATGTATATTAGGAAATACTGTGAAAATGTGCTTGCACTGTTAAACATAAATTGGTAAATAATAAAAAAAAAAATGACAAATTCACAGAAGCGCTGTTCATCTTGATATAAACTATAAAAAGGTATTTGTGTTTGATTCGTCTTCCTTTTGCATAAATGACAGCAGCACTCCTACTGCATGAATCCACAGTTATAATCAGGCCTGATGTTTGCGCTTATCCAGTATGATTTGAGAATGATCCAAAAATCATGTTTGTGCTTCAGTGGAAACATACATTTATAACTTTTATTAAGAAAATTCACACATTTAATCTCAAAATTGCCTATACAATTAGTGACCCAGAACATTAAATATTATTTCTCGTGTTTATTTTTGTTTTCCAAAATTCAGTTTATTTTCAGGTTTACTTTGTTTATTTCCACATCCTCAATCTGTTCTCAGACTTTTGCACCCTACTGTCTGCCCCAGTTAGTCTTTGTCTTTTCAATGATAATAACAGACCAGACGTCTTTCTGATAAAATGCTCAGCTGATATTTCATTTGCTGTTGTTTCTCCTATTATTCTCCTGCAGCTTGCCGACGCAATCCCAGATGATGTTCCTAGTGAAGCATCAAAAAATAAGCACACCAATCCATCAGCTCCTGGAAATGGAGCTCCACCACCCACTAATCCTGGCTGGCCTGGTGCGGCCCCTGGCGGCCCTCATTTCCCACCTTCTGGGGGCCCTGTCCAACCTGCTGGCTTCCCCCAGTCCGGGCCGTCTGCCCCTGGATCCTTTCCTCCTGGCCCAGGAGCCCCAAACCAGTTCCCTGGAGCCCCTGCTGCACCAGGCCAGTTCCCTGGAGCCCCAGCTGCCCCAGGCGGATACCCACCAGGACCGGGCGTACCTGGACAGTTTCCTCCTAACCCTGGAGCTCCAGGACAGTTCCCCTCTATGCCAGGTCAGTTCCCACCAGGTGGGGCACCTATGCCATATCCCGTTCCTGGACAATTCCCCTCCCCACCTGGGGCTCCACAGGGTCCCTATCCAAACGTGCCTTACCCACCAGGTCCATCCGGGCCTGGCATGTACGGCCCTGGAGGCCCTGGTGCCTTTCCACCAGATGGAGGTCCAGGATACGGAGGAGGAATGTTTCCTCCAGTACCACCAGGATCTTGGGGACAACCAGGAGGAGGCTTCCCTGCTCACCCAGGCCCACCAGGAGGCTACGGTCCCGGGCCCATGGGACCATACGGAGGACCTGCAGCTCCAGGTGGAATGGTGAGTTGAACTTGAGTGTATAAAGGGGTTTGCATGTGTAAGTCCGCTTGTGATGGGTTTGGTGGCGGCTCTGCTGGAGTTGGTTTGGTCAGAATGTTGGTGACATCCACGTTGGTTTCAGGGTTGTCTGTTTGGTTTTTGAGGTCTGGGACGGTCCTGCTGGGATCTCCTCACTTTACACCTGCAGATCTGAAAGTCATTCACATCTTATGGAGATCTCAAAAGTTTGTCTTCTTGTTTTTCAGCCACTACATAGACCTCCATATTTTTGAGCACAATGAACAGCTCAAGCAGTCACAGGAGGAGGATGCCACCGCAGACCCCAGTTAACATCCAATCAGAGACATTTAACACCTAGATCACATTCATATATTTGCATATCACCTTTGCAAACAAATGCACATATTTAATTTCTGCACAGTATCGTCATTCTTATTACTATTACTCCAGATCATTGTTTTAGTAATACAACAATCTAAATTGTGATTAAAGGATTTGTATGGGCTGTATTTATTATTTGTTTCTGGTAATGCTGAGAGGTTGAAGTTGTTATTTTTATATATGATAGAGTGATATTATACTGTATAAGAACTTAAACCTATGACAATCAATGCCAAATAAATTTCAGCATCATTACTCCAGTTTTCAGTCTCACAGGATCCTTCAGAAATCCTTCTAATATGCTCTACATTTCTGCTTATTATCAATGATAATAATAGTTTTGCTGCTTTATATTTCCTTTGGAAACCATGATGCAATTTCCAGATTGATCATTACAATGGGCAACAAACAGCTTTATTTAAAATATACATATTTTGTAAAATGTTGAACACAACAGTAAGGCAAGGCAAGGCAAGGCAAGTTTATTTATATAGCACATTTCATACACAGTGGTAGTTCAAAGTGCTTTACATAAACAGGAATAAAAGAGACAAGTATAAAAAAAAAAATAATAATAAAAATAAAATAATAATAATAATATGAAAACAGATAAAAACAGATTAAAATGTGTTAAAACAGGTTATAAAACAATGAAAAAGAAAAGAAAGAGATAATAGTGCAATCTGTCGGACGTAGCACAGTGCTCATTCAGTAAAGGCACAGCTAAACAGATATGTTTTAAGTCTGGATTTGAATGTACCTAACGTTGGAGCACATCTGATCTTTTCTGGAAGCTGATTCCAGCAGCGGGGGGCGCAGTAGCTGAAGGCGGATTCACCCTGCTTTGACTGAACTCTTGGAATTTCTAGTTTATATGATCCTAAAGATCTGAGTGATCTGTTAGGTTTGTATTCAGTGAGCATATCTGTAATGTATTGAGGTCCTAGGCCATTTAGTGATTTATAGACAAGAAGTAATATTTTGAAATCTATTCTGAATGTAACTGGGAGCCAGTGTAAAGACCTGAGGACAGGTGAGATGTGCTCTGATTTTCTGGTTCTGGTCAGAATCCTGGCAGCAGCATTCTGGATGAGCTGCAACTGTCTGACTGTCTTTTTGGGAAGGCCAGTGAGGAGGCCGTTACAGTAATCCACCCTGCTGCTGATAAAAGCATGAACAAGTTTCTCTAAGTCCTCACTGGAAACAAAGCATCTAATTCTTGCAATGTTTTTGAGATGATAGTATGCTGATTTAGTTACTGCTTTGACATGACTATTGAAACTCAGATCTGACTCCAGGATCACACCAAGATTCTTGACCTTATTTTTTGTTGTTTGACCCTTAGAGACAAGGTACGCATTCACCTTGAATATAATTACAATGCATCCTTGCTGGATAAAAGAATTAGTTACTGTTTTGAACAGTAGTGTGCATGAATATAGAATGATATAAAATATGAATTTACACAAGCGTCTTGAATTAGAATTTTATTGAGGTTTTTGCTTGTTTGTTCATAGATTAGTGTGTGATTGATTAATCAGGCCAGACTTTATTCACTGAAGGCACTGGTGAGTCAGTGGGTGGGGTTTGGAATCAGGGATTGGCTGTTTATGAGATTTATCACAGTGCTGCCATAGCAAAGTTGTTTGTAAACTAAGCGATGTCAGATTTCCTTTTGCTGGTTTGTCATGTGATCGGTGACGTGGCTGTAGCTGGAACAAGAGGACATTTCCAAATGCGTGTTTGATTTGTTTTGACTGTTTTCTGTTTAGTATATACACACGCCTTTATGACCATGACCTAGCTTCTGTTAATGGAATAGCTTTAACTTATAGTGAAAAGTGGAAAATGCCGTTCTGTTTAGTGTCAGGGAGGGTTTGTCATATTTTTGCACGCTATGGAAAAGACAGCAATGGAATTTTATTATGGGGAATGGAAGAAACTCCGCATCATGGGAGAAGTTATTAACAGATGTTGAAGGCTGTCAGGTCTGAATCTCTGGATCAGAGTTATAAGGCTTATGCAACATTGAGAAACTTCAAATTCATGCATTTTCTATTTAGGATTTTGGATGGTTATAAGTCATCTAATCCTCACTAAAATATGTAAACTCCAATAAAAGTAAACTCCAATACTTCACTCAAAAACGTTTTTTTTTACTTGTTATATGACATCTTTAGTAGAAAATAGTGGATTTAGTGGGTTTTTAGTGGAAAATGAAACTCGTAAAGGAATGCAACCACATAAGGGGAAGTAAATGGTGGGTACATTTTAATTTTTGGGTGAACTATCTCTTAATTTTATGCAAATCTTGGGTTATCTCAAATGTTTTTTTTTAAATGAAATTTTTGTATTGTATATTACAATGTTGTGATCCCCATTTCATTTTTGCAAACTGCCATTGATAGTTCATGAGCCGTTGAACACTTTGAAGATTGCATTTTTGTGAATGTGATAGGTTTCTGGCATATGTTTTGGTTTTTTCCCCCCAGAAAAATGGTTTTAACTCCAACTGATGTAGTGTGTAGCGTTTTATTTGTAAAATGGCCATGTTAATAACAGGATGAAATTTATCTGGTTTAATTTGTGAAAGGCAGCTTTGTTTTCACACATGATGTGCCAATCCAACAGGGGCAGGTTTATCAAGGAAGCACAGCTATTCCAAATGTAAATAAGTGAATAAATTATAATAGGGCAATGTATGGAAAACACTAAAAAGTCATTGTTTATTAACGTTACAGTAACAAACTATTTAGCAACTTACTGTTACAGTACTAAACACTGCTTGAATGCCGCTGGCCTTCTTACTGACTGAACAGGTTGTCTGATTGCCAGTAGCAAACAATGGAGCAAGGACTACTTAACTAGTCATAATTCAATTATTTTGTTTGTGTTGTTTTCTGTAAAATATGTTTAAAAAAAAATGGTAATATTGCTGGCAGATATCAATACAATGGCGATAGACAAATCAGCAAAACAATATATCTGTCAGGCTCTAGACTTTTTAACCCCATTAAAAATCTTGATACTGAAGCTGACAGGGGACATCTTTGGGTCAGATAGTGGAAGTGTTTCCATTATCAATACAAAACTTTGCCCAAAAACGAATGTAGCTCTTGATCATGGAAATAAACTTTGTGACACTGCAATAGGTTGTCAAAACAATGCTATGACAAATGCACATCATATCCAGTACTAAAGATAATCCTGAATACACTCACTATCTAACCCTGAGGACAGAAACCATTCTGTAAAGTCTACTCTTTCAGACTTTCAAAAGGGTTTAAAGGGACAGTTCACCTCAGAAATGACAATTCTGTCATCATTTAGACATCCTCCACTTGTTGCAAACTTGTTAGAGTTTACCTGTTTTTTTCTGTTGAATATGAAGAAAGATATACTGAAGATGTGTTTAAGAGTAGTGTGAGGAAATGTTGAGGAAAATTTCTTTTTTGGGTAAACTATCCCTGTAGGGTTAATTGGTGGTCATTTTATGTGTGAAAATTAAGCATTATAGCTTGATTAATGTTTGCATTGTCATCCTGAAATATAGCCATACTGTTATTGTTGTTTACGAAATTAAAAGCTAATGACTTGACTTGTAATTCAGTTTGAGTTGGAAACCTGGAACCATTGACATCTTAGTAGGAAAGAAAACACAATGGAAGTCAATGGTTACAGGTTTCCAACATTCTTCAAAATATCTTCTTTTGTGTTCAACAGAACAAAAAAACTCAAACTGGATTTCAAGTCAAGGGTGAGTAAATGGTGGCAGAATTTTCATTTTTTTAGTGAACTATCCTTTTAAAATCACACAAAACGTCTGTTCTGGCCAGGCAGAGTCGTTGATTTCACTAGATTTTTGTGTCTCTTTTTTTGTGATCACAATATCTGTGATAATGTCTCATTTATGTATATGATTTATATAAGCAAACACTTTGAATTTATGTATATATTTTTACTCTGGAGATCTTTTGCAATTGTTAAGGATCTCATATAGTTTGTATGTGTTTCAGCCATTGCCGTATGATCTCCCACTGCGCGCTGGGATTATGCCACACCTGCTCATCACCATAGTGGGTGAACCAATAATAGGAGGAAGCAGGTAAAACACACACACACACACACACACACTAATGTAAACAAACATGACTTCTACATGCCCAAAACAAACTCTCTTTGAATGTCAAAACACATCTTCTTTTTTTTAGGTTCCATGTAGACTTTATGAGGGGGCATGAGGTGGTTTTCCACTTTAACCCTCGCTTCCATGAGAACACTGTTGTACGAAATTCACAGCTCGGGGGCCTCTGGGGTCCTGAGGAGAGAGAGGGAGGATTTCCCTTTGTGCAGGGCAGACAGTTTGAGGTACAACCATTTAATTCTATGTAAACTGGAAATTGCTGAGACTTTTATTTCAGTATGTTGATGTACTTCCAACTGAAACAGAATATTGAGATGGGTTGGGGCTTTATTTTTGTCCATCATTTGCTCATAGCCAGCGTTAACATTTTCAATATTCAAGTCCATGTAAAATCTAAAATTAATGTGTTTATTTTGCTAGAGCACTTTATTATTAAGTAGATCAACAATTCATCCATGGAATGTAATCCACTGAAAAAAAAAAGTTTGTTTTGGTCATCTTCAATCAAAGTCTTCTGAGTTTGTAGTGGTGGTCCTTACGTTGATGTCAGTGTAATGGCTTCTGTAAAAGAGGGTGTGGTTAAGAATATTAATGTCAACAGAAAACAGCCGACATTCCAAATGCAGAAGCAAATGTCAGACTTTGAAGATTACCAAACATTTTGTTCAGTGGATTGATTACACAGAATTAATTGTTCACCAAAAGAAGAACAGTGTGCGCTATCTTAATAAACATTGTAAATTTTGATTTCACTGAACCTTAAGAAGGAACATAAAGGCTCAAATATAGATTCCCCCCCCCCCCCCCCCCCATTTTAATTCCAAAGAGGGCAGAGTCCCAGAGCACACCTTCTTATTACATAATCGCCATTGACCTATGGAAGTTCAAAGGTGTTTACTAGCATGAACAAACTTACTTTTTTCATTAAAAAGAGTAAAGTAATTGATTACTTTAAATTTTTAAGTACATTTAATTATGGTTACTTGTTATGTACTTGTCTTAAATACTGGAAATGAATTCAACAGTTCTGTAAAAATCCCTTCAGGGAAGCAGAGTAATTTTGTTTTGTTAAAACAAATATTTTTTGCCGAATATTTATTTTTTTCAACCAACAAAAGGTCACGTTTATACATTTATTAAAATGATTGCATGTGCTTAAGAAACAGTGAATTGAGTGAGAAAAGTTGAATTATGAATTCAGATAAGCAGACTATACATACAGTTATACATACCGAATTATTAAACCTCCTTTGATTTTTTTTTTTTTCTTTTTTAAATGTTTCCCAAATTATGTTTAACAGAGCAAGGAAATTTTCACAGTATGTCTGATTATACTTTTTCTTTTGGATGAAGTCTTATTTGTTTTATTTCAGCTAGAATAAAAGCAGTTTTTAATTTTTTAAAAGCTATTTTAAGGTCAATATTATTAGCCCCTTTAAGCTATATTTTATTTCGATAGTCCACAGAACAAACCATCATTATACAATAACTTGCCTAAATACCCTAACCTGCGTAGTTAACCTAAATACCCTAGTGAAGCCTTTAAATGTCACTTTAAGCTTTATAGAAGTGTCTTGAAAAATATCTAGTAAAATATTCTTTACTGTTATCATGGCAAAGATAAAATAAATCAGTTATTAGAAATTATTATTAAAACTATTATGTTTAGAAATGTGTTGAAAAAAATCTGCAGTTCAAACCGAGTGACTTTAAACGTGGCATGGTTGTTGGTGCCAGAGGGGCTGGTCTGAGTATTTCAGAAACTGCTGCTCTACTTGGATTTTCATGCACAACCATCTCTAGGGTTTATAGAGAATGGTCAGAAAAACAGAAAATATCCAGTGAGCGGCAGTTCTGTGGGCGCAAATGCCTTTGATGCCAGAGGTCAGAGGAGAATGGCCAGACTGGTTCGAGCTGATAGAAATGCAACAGTAACTCAAATAACCACTCGTTACAACCGAGGTATGCAGAAGAGCATCTCTGAACTTATAACACGTCGCACCATGTCATAAAGCACGAATCATCTTTGAATGGTTTCTTGAAACCATGACGATGAGTTCACTGTATTCAAATGGCCTCCACAGTCAACAGATCTCAATTCAATAGAGCACCTTTGGGATGTGGTGGAACGGGATATTCGCATCATGGATGTGCAGTCGACAAATCTGCAGCAACTGCGTGATGCTATCATGTCAATATGGACCAAAATCTCTGAGGAACATTTCCAGTACCTTGTTGAATCTATGCCACGAAGGATTAAGGCAGTTTTGAAGGCAAAAGGGGGTCCAACCCAGTACTAGTAAGGTGTACCTAATAAAATGGTGTGTGTGTGTGTATATATATGTATGTATATGTGTCATTTCTGTTAGGTTGGTTGGAATAAAAGCAGTTTTAAAAATGTTTAAAAAATATTGTAGGGTAAATATGTTTAACCTATTTAAGAATTAGTTTTTTTGATTGTCTACAGAGCAAACCATTATCCAAAGACTTGCTCAATTATCCTAACTTCCCTAGTTCACCTAATAACTTGCACTATTAATTTGCACTTTAAACTGAATACTAGTATCTTGCAAAATACTAGTCAAATATTATGTACTGTCATTATGGCAAATAAATTAGTTCTAAAAAAATATTAGGTTTAATATTATGTTGGCTAATGCTTTTGACTCAGATCTGTCGGTGTGTTTGTGTGGAGTTTTGCATGACGTCTGTATTTTCCGCTTGTCTTCAGCTGATGGAGTTGCTCTGGGTGCAGCTGCGGCCTCATCGCAGGTGTCTGTGCAGATCGTCGTGTTTTTTGCTGTCATTTTGCATAAGGTATGACTGCTCTGGTGTTTATAATTTAATCTGCTGACTCATTCTCTATTAAAGGGGGAGTTCCCTCCAAAACATTTAAATTCGATCATTATATTTTGAATTAAAATGGAAGTCGCTTTAAATAAATATTGCAAAAATACTGAATCTTAAGCTTTATTCGGACGTGACTAGTTTTCCAAATGACATTTCAGTTGATGTCTGTCATTTGATGTATGTATTTGGACAGGATTAACATTTCAGTGTTCGTTATGGAGGTAGGAGTTTCTGTTTCACATTTGGGCGTTGCACAAACCCACGTGTTCAGGATGCGTGGATTGTGTATGGTTATATAAAGTACTACATCCTAACTTATTTAGTGATTAAACATTTTATAAATGTTCT
>CAIGQW010000302.1:15830054-15870997 GCA_903798125.1 Danio choprae | reverse complement strand
ATTTTGGCCAAGTTCCATTCAGACTGACGTCACAATCTTTCGTTTGAAGTGTATCAGGGTGATCTGATTCTCATACTGTTTTTGTGTGCAGCTGAAGATCCTGGTGGAGACGGACGGGTTTAAGGTGGCTGTGGACGGTGTTCACCTGCTGGAGTTTGAGCACAGGACAGGCGGGATGGAGGATGTCACTTGTCTGCGCATAGTAGGAGACGTGACTCTGTTCAGCGCAGCTCCCAGCATGATCTAACACACACACATACACACACACACAGCAGAGACGTAGGAGCATTTCAATGATGTGGAGGTGACACTAAATCATTGGTAAACATTGGAAAATATCAGTTATGTCTGAAAGAGTGAAAATTCCTAGAAGTTTCTGTATCTCTAATGCAGTTTAGTCAAACACATGATGGGCACATGATCTAAACAAATGAAATACTGTAGAGATAAAGGACATGTTCTGACTCTTTTGAGAGGACGCTGTTATTATCACTATGTTTGTCCTTATTCTCTCACCCTTCAGAGTGCATTCTGCTAGTTATCCTTTTTGCATGTATACCAGAACATGACTGATTTAATGAAAATCACACATGTACTGATGCCCACGGGGGCCCATAAACTCTAATTCAGGAAACTTCAGAGCAGAGCTGTGACACTGTGCTGAAAAACGGCAGATCCAAATGGCTGAATATTCTTTTATTTGGAATGAATGTTGGAAAATGTTCATTATTAAAGAAAATCATCGAGATAATGGAGATAAGCAAATTATTTTGTCCGAACGAATGCTGTATTACCCTGATTAAAATGTGCTTGGACATAATATTTCATGTCTGAAAGTGTTTTTTTCTTGTGTATATATGCATATACATGTATTCATTCATTCATTTTCTTTTCGGCTTAGTCCCTTTATTAATCTGGGGTCGCCAAAGCGGAATGAACCGCCAACTTATCCATATATATATATATATAATGTATGTATATATGTATACATGTACATATGTATGTATATGTGTGTATATATATATATATATATATATATATGTATATATATATATATATATATATATATACAGTAAATCTCGAAATAATTCATACCCCTGGCAAATTCTGACTTCGTTACTTTTAATCAACCAGCAAGTTTAGTTTTTTTAAACCGAAATGACACACGCTTCTCCCAAAAGATAAGAAGATGCTTTTATTTATATTTGAACAAAAACTTTGAGTTATACTTTATCAGGGGTATGCATAATTTTGGACTTAACTGTATATATAAAATAACATAAACACATATATTAAACTATTGTTTAATGTGACATTCTGTTCATTTAGGTTACAGATTTATTTTATTGTGTTTAACAATACAATCATTAATAACTATGACGTTGGATGAAATCAAGTATAGTAGTTAAACAGGGAAACAATCCAAATTAAATATTCATTCATTCATTTTCTTTTGGCTGTGTTCCTTTATTCATCAGGGGTTGACACAAGTGGAATGAACCGCCAACTTATCCAGCATATGTTTTACACAGTGGATGCCCTTCCAGCTGCAACCCAGTACTGGGAAACACTCATACACCATGGACAGTTTAGCTTTTCCAATTTAGTTGGAGCAACCGGAGGAAACCCATGCCAACACAGGGAGAACATGCAAACTCCACACAGAAATGCCAACTGACCCAGCCGGGACTTGAACCAGCGACCTTCTTGCTGTGAGGCGTAACCACTGGGCTCTCTAAAATGAAATAGTAAGAAAATAATATAAAAAAAGGTAAAATGATAAAATTACATAATATTTTTACTGTAAACATTTTGTGATGTAGTAATTATATAGTTTAAGTCACAAAGAAAATTCGGCAAATTAGGTAACGATGAAGAAAATGTACATTTGTAAATATAATAATTATATTTAATACACAGATAGATATAGTACATTTCTATAACGTAATATGCCACGCTGCAATGTCAGAGGCCACGTCACGACGTAATTACCGAATCTAATTTTAAACCGCTGCTGAAGTGTTCACAAGAGCCGACTCTCTGAAGTGACTCGTTATCCAATCACTGCAGTGCAGCGTGAAAGAGTACCGGTGGTGTCCGGTAGACGGCAGTGGCGGGTGCGCGGGATCCCCGGCAGCGTTGGAGGAAGCAGGCGGAGTTTACAGTCTTTAGGAGGGTTTTAGCTGTTCTGGAATAAAAGTGAAACTTTTCCGACATCATGAACGGATCCGCACACAGCGCGCCGAGCGATGTTGAATTCACGCTGAAAAGAGGCCCGGCCGGTAAGTTTGTCTCTGTCCTCTGATATCCTGCTCTGTTGGAGCCGCTGAATCGGTTCAATCTGGCGGTTCGGTGCTGCTGCTTGGCCCGATCCGCTCCAGCGGTAAACCCTGATCTAACATGCGCCGTGACAGATAACGCGGATCCGAAAGTGCTCTTCAGACGAGCAGGTCATGCTATCTAGAGTCATGTGTGTCCTTATGAAAGCCAAAGTTCACTCCAGATAAGAAAATGAAAGATTTATCGCACAAACAGCGTTATGGATTAATATATACAAACACGCACACACTGCCTGTACACCTTATGAGTGTTATTGAAGTTTTTCAGCAGTAATGGATCTGATTCCAGTCCATTAGTTTACATTCAGTTGACTGTTGACTTTGGTTAAACTCTTATGTAATGTGTTGGTGTGTGTGACCTTTGTGGGGTCATGGACTCAACTGAACTGACTCCTGGACTTTGACTTATTATGAATAAATGGTTTGATTGTAAAACCAATAATAGACACATCATGTGTCACCATCAACAGTGTGGGGTCAATTCAGTGTTTAATTGATTCCAGACCCGCCCCTTTAAAAATTAACCCACTTTACAGTACTGGAAAGATGATGTCCTTTTTAAATTAAATGAGATTCTGGATTTATTTAATGTTTAACATGATTATGATCTTACATGAAATCAGGTCAAGACTGTCCATCTGCGTACACTGACTGTGCAATGCATGACTGTGCTAAAATTGGAGCTTGTTTTTTTTCAATACTGTTATGTGCCAAACATATTCAGCTTATTGTTGTATAAATGAATTTAATATTAAAGTCACAATAATATGAAAAATTGAGAATCTTATTCTAATGTATTTGTTTAATCAACCTTGCAATGTTTAATATGGAGGACAAGATCTGTCACTGCTTCATATTATTATGACATAAATACAGTTTGATCAGCTTACTTACAAAATGCTTAAAAGAGAAAAGCTGAGGAATATGTTTATTAAACTGCAACTTTAAACACAACAATCCTTTTATAAAGTATTTATCTACAGCATGACTTCCTCAATTTTAGCTATTTTCATTTCTTACATTGTACATTAATATAAAATGTACATTTTTATGGTGATATTTTCTGTGTTTTTGTTTGTTTGTGCATTAAATAGAAACTACTCACTAGATAGATAGTTTCATTCATTCATTCATTTTCTTTTCGGCTTAGTCTCTTTATTAATCTGGGGTCGGCACAGCGGAATGAACCGCCAACTTATCCAGCATATGTTTAACGCAGCGGATGCCCTTGCTGGTAATTTGCTAAGAATAATTTTATGTAAGATTTTTTTTAGCTGAAGCTGGTCCTTGGTTACACATAAAATACAACTCATATCACTCCCTACTAGCATATACAGGCAAAACAAAATTAATAACAGTGGCTCCTGGTGTCTCATGAAGTAAACAAAAAACTGTTTGTGTAACAACCTGAACATTTTTTGCAACAATATTACCTTCAATGGTCCCATGAAATTAAAATCAAGTTTTTTAGCTGTTAGTATCAGTATAGTTTGTTTTTTGGAGATCTATAAGCTAGTGTGCTCCAAAACAGTGAGAAAATTCACGTTAAGAGGATATAAATCTGATATAAACATGTAAAGCTTGTAGTTTGTCACTTCCACCTAAATGGATCAATGGTTTTATTTACGTCACCTCATACTTCAGTTTCTCATTAAATCTTGACCAATCAAATGCTTTCTACTCTCTGACTTGCCCCACCCCCTTCAAGACGCTTCACATTTGATGCACTTAGCTCTGCCAGTGAGAGTAGTTGAGCTTGTGATGAAACAAATGCTATTGGTTGTTTTTTTTTTAAGGGAAGGAACTAAACTATGTCCCACCCTCTCTTCGTGTTTTGCTTGATTACGTCAAACATTGAATAAAAAATGCACATTTCAAAGCACTTCGCAGGACCTTTAATACATAGGCTCGTAAAACCGGCCCTGAACATGTTTATGACAATCTGAAGTGGAAACGCTTTGATGCATCATAACGTATGTACAGAAATAAATCTAATTAATAAGTAAATCAATATGATACTTTTGTTTATCCTGGATGCTGAAACCTGTATAGAAAGTTTCAACTAAAGCTCAAACTCCAGACCACTTTGGACTGTTTGCAGAGACTTGCTTCCCAAGTCAATGATGTCTACGTTTACATGGACATCAGTAATCAAATTATTTGCTTTAATCTGAATAAGACAATAATATGATTAAGGTGTTTACATGAGTTGCTTTTTGAATAATCCTTTCATGATCCCGTTTTACATGTTATAGCACATAATTCGATTAACGTCATCGTGTCACCAGGCTATCCACATTTCCACTAGAGTTTCATGTAATTTTGGGTGTTTCATTTTTCATTTGTCCATTTTAACTGCAGTTTGGCACTTTCATTCATTTCATTTCATTACTTTCATTCAGGAACTTTTCATGCATGCCCCCTGTGACAAACGAGATATTGGATGCAAGTATGAACTGCTGGAAGAGTGTAGTTTTAATGGAATACGATACCACACGCCGTATGGGGAAAAAATCTCAGCATTTCACGTCTGTGGTCACTGACTCAGTAGGTGCAGAGAATAGTGTCAAACAGCCCTGTGCGTATGAAATGTCCTGTCGCAAAATGAAGCAAAAATCCTACACTACGGTAATAGTTTGTGTTTAATAATGCGACTAAAATTCTCCACATGTCAATTCGATTTCTGTTTAGTTAGATTATGACTTTAGTCCAATTAAATTAATCAAAAATTGCTGTTTACATGCTAGACTCTTAATCAGAGTATTGTCTTAATCATATTAAAATCAGATTATTGGTGTCAATGTAAACGTACTCGATGTGTCATTAGGAGTCTAGGTTATTAATTTTGTTTTGCCTGTCTTTTTTATTTATTTATTTATTTTTTTTAACTCTCAAAGTGCTGGTAGCCATTGACCTGCGTTTTCTGAATCAGGTTATGGTTTCAACTTTATTTATTTATTTGTTTAAAAGTCACTGACATCTTGAATGGTCTGAGGGCAAGTAAATTAACAGCAGATTTTCATTTTTGGTTGAACTGTCCCTTTAAAAACATCTCCAACTTTTGAGTCTTTGAGTCACTGAAAACACACTTATTTTCTTTAGCTTTTAATCATGTGTTGAGAGTTTATGTACTTTGGTTCCATGTATGTTTGCATGTATTATGTTCAGCACTTTGCTACCCATTGTGGTTGGTTGAAAGTGCTCTAGAAATAAATTGAGTTGAGTTTAAAGGAACTCTCCACTTAAAAATAAAAATAGCGGGCTCATTATCAACCTAGAAATTAGCAACTTTTCATTTTTCGTCACCTTAGAACACAATGTAACAACTGAAGTCATGCTTTAAATAAGAAAACTGACTAAACTCTGGTCTTTTTTTTAGTGAGATGCCAATGGTCTAATCTGATTCAATGATTTATGCTAAGCTAAGCTAAAAATGCTATTGCCAGATCCAGAAATCTGAATGGATTAAAAAAATGTTAAAAATCAACTGTTTAAAGGTCCTGTGAAGTGCTTTGAAATGAGCATTTTTAATTCGATGTTTGACGTAATCTCAACTGAAACACGAAGAGAGGGTGGGACAGAGTAGCTCCTCCCCTTTTTATAAAACAGCCAATAGCGTTGTGCTTTATCACCGCTTTGCCAGTGAGAGTGGTTGAGCTCAAGTCCATCAAATGAGAAGCATCTTGAAGGGGGCGGGGCATGTAAGACAGTAGAGAGCATTTGATTGGTCACGATTTGATTAGAAACTGACGTATGAGGTGACGTGAATAAAACCGTTGATCCATGTAGGCGTAAAAGACAAACTGCAAGCTTTACATGTTTATATCAGATTTATATTTACTAAATGTGAATTTTGTCAGAGTTTTATAGCACACTAGCTTGTAGATCTCCTACAAACTAACAATACTGATACTAACATCTAAAAAACTTGATTTTAATATCATGTGACCTTGAACTGTAGCAGTAAAGTTGTCAAATGAGACCATATTCAAAAATAGTGGAGTGTTCCTTTAAGAAATGTTGTGCAGCTGGGATCATGT
The DNA here is from genome assembly GCA_903798125.1 of Danio choprae. Classification (NCBI taxonomy): domain Eukaryota; kingdom Metazoa; phylum Chordata; class Actinopteri; order Cypriniformes; family Danionidae; genus Danio; species Danio choprae. Next base: position 15,864,618 of record CAIGQW010000302.1, on the reverse strand, counting down.
CTGTTTGTGCTCCTTTAGAAATCACATTAAGGCCTTCAGAACATTTTTCAGGCTCTATTTAATCATGTCAGTAGTTTGTGCTGTGTTTAACGTTGTCTTTTCCCTGCCAGGTCTGGGGTTTAATATAGTGGGTGGAGTGGACCAGCAGTACATGATGAATGACAGTGGAATCTATGTGGCAAAAATCAAAGAAAACGGAGCAGCTGCGCTGGACGGACGTCTGCAGGAGGGAGACAAAATTCTTGCGGTAAAACCACTATATGGTTAACAAATGACTAATGCATAATGCTTGAATATGGTCTATATACTTAACTGTGAATCAATGCTGCCACTTCACTGTACAGCAGTGCCACTGTACATGAGCGATTTACTGGAAATCAATGCTGACTGTATTCCTGTGAACGGCCCTGTTCAGCTTTAGTGCACAGCCTCTAAATAACCATGCAAATTCAGCATTACACACTGCTTTTATGTGTAAACTTTCAACAATTATTTATACATATATAATATGTTGTTTTGCTTTATTATTATTTATTTATTTAATATTTAATATCTTTCCCTAACATAAATTTGGGCTACGAATTTTTGGACTGTTATCATATGTTATTTTGTTAGATTAGCTCCAGATTTGGCTTTAGTACTGACTAAACTAATGTATATGCACAGATATAATATTGTAAAGCATCCTATAGAAAATATTCATTTAAAAGGGAGATTTGTGAGGGGTGTACTCATATGCTAAACTGTGTGTGAGTGAATGAATGAATGAATATTTATTTTTATATATGTATGTATGTATGTATGTATGTGTGTATATATGTATGTATGTATGTATGTATGTATGTATGCATGTATGTATATGTAATTTATTTTATTTATTTATTTTTTTGAATTGGTTTTTTTTTGTAAGCTTAAAGACGTTCTGGGAATGCATCTTTATTCATATATATTCATATATAGATTAATAAAGGGACTAAGTTGAAAAGAAAAATGAATAGATGAACGAATATATATATATATATACACCTTATTCTTTGCTTACGAGCGGGCGCAGTTATTTGAATGTTTTTGGCTTGAGACTTCCGGTCTCATTCACTTCCATTCATTTTTAGACGTTTAAAATAGCTCGTTACGCTGCTTGTTGTTGCAAACTGATATCTTCTTATTATAATATTTTGCTTTGTCTGTATAGTCATGAATGCACTTGTTTGTAGAGCAAGTAATTTGATCGTTTTTTGCAGTTTATTTTTCCTAGTTATTTTCCCAGTGATGGGTTGCAGCTGGAAGGGCATCCGCTGCGTAAAACATGTGCTGGATAAATTGGCGGTTCATTCCGCTGTGGTGACCCCTGATTAATAAAGGGACTAAGCCGAAAAGAAAATGAATGAATGTTCCTAGTTATTTCTCCCATAGGCAACTGAATCGGAAGTTCTAAAACAATCACAAAAACAAGCACTTCTGCACTGAAGAATGTCAATAATTAATGATTTACCAAAGGCTTTTTTGTTTTTTGTTTTATTTACATATCTTTCTAAATAATGTAGTTAATTATTCTCATTTAAAAGACACTATTCCACAAACCAAACATCAGCGTATTTTGTGCTCCATTTTCATTCATTTATTTATTTTCTTTTCAGTTTAGTCCCTTTGTTAATCAGGGGTCGCCACAGCGGAATGAACCGACAACTTATCCAGCATATGTTTTACACAGCGGATGCCCTTTCAGCTGCAACCCATCACTTGGAAACACCCATACACACTCATTCACACACATACACTACGGACAATTTAGCTTATCCAATTCGCACCCGGGGGAGAATATGCAAACTCCACACAGAAATGCCAACTGAACTGCTCGAACCAGAGACCTTATTGTTGTGAGGCGACAGTGCTACCCACTGCGCCGCCCCGCTGCAGTTTCAAAAGATTATATTTCTTTATATGACTACTGATATGATGATGAATGAAGTGTACATTCTGCCTTTGTGTAGATAAACGGCAGAAAGCTGGACAATCTGTCTCACGGTGCAGCAGTGGAGCTGTTTCGCTCTGCAGGAGAGGATGTGCATCTCCGCATTCAGCAGCGAGTAAGTAAAGCCAGCTGAAGATCCTGCTGTACATCACAACACTGAGAACTGCCAATAAAAGAAGTGCGTCTGCTTCTGTCCACAGCTTGTCCTGCAGAACGGCCCCACCAGCTCTCGTGCCGATGGAGAATCTTCCTCTGCTTTGGGCACATGGACACTGTTTGCTGTAGTCACTCTGGCCGTTGTGACAGCCAGTTTCATCTCTTACAAACGCTTTCATCCCCGAGGGCCCCGGGGCCCATTTTAACTCATCACATTTTACAGACTAAAGCTTCTCTTTATTTTTTTTTTCGTAGTTTTTTCCCGAACTGTTCTGCTGAGGGCCCAAAAACATTAACATGGAGGGGGAAAAATGGAAAGCCAGTTAATGGAGGGAGAATTTTTGTTAATTGATTATTCCATGAAATGACGACACGCACATGTAGCTGTAACATGTTTTCACAATTCATTCGGTGATGATCATTGGCATTTACCCAGAATCCCCAGCAAGCCCAACGATGACATTGGTTAATCGAGGGATCTGGACGGATGAGCACTGTGTTTGAATGGGAAGTCTCCATAAAGTGAACTAGACAGAAGGACTGCAGGCGGGAGATGGAGGCCGAGGTGGAACAGCAGACAGAACGGCAGAGGAATGATTTTATTCTTCCAGAGCGCTGGAATGAGCCTGAGGTATAACAGATTATACTTGAGGTTTTCTCAGGTACCTGCTTGTGCAAGAGTATGTTTTAAAGCGTGCATGATGTGGGTTAATTCATTTTTTTTTTTTTTATACTTTAATTTCTCACTCATCCATGTTTGAACATGCTTTTCCATGGCTGTGGAAGTAGTGCTGAGGGAGAGGTTTGGTATCTTTATTTGCAATCAATGCTAGGCCTTGTATTGTATCTTCTATTCTTCCTTCAGGGAAAAAAATAGAGGTTGCACTAATTAGAATTCACAATCAGAATGAAAAATTAGATTTATTCTTGTTGTTGTATATGGCTTGTGTTTGTGGAATCGTCTCGTACATTAATGTTTTTTTTGCACCTCTCTTAGCTCGTGCCTTTGCCACGTTGAGCTGCTGGTCTCAGTGCTGCTCTCTGTCTGCAAGTTGAGAACCGGCAGCTCCTGCTTTTTCTGACTGTAACGTCTGCTCTGTACATGACAAATGCGTTTTTGTGTTGACAACAGGGTTCTTTTGTAGGTCTGTGTGGATCAGTCCAAATGTAAAGTCTTCATTCATGAAATGCTCATTCACGTTTCACTGTTTAAATAATGTTGGATTCACATGCATTGTGCATTGAATAAATCATTTGTTTGAAACAAACATTTAGGTTTGCAATGCTTTTCAGTGTTTGAAATTTGTGTACAATGATGATTCAAATGGTCTCTTGCAAAAATCAACCATGATTTTACCACCATCAAAAAAAAAAAAAAAAACTTTAACAAACTAACCATGGTCTTAGAAGTAAACAAATGGTAATAAATATCCTGCTGACAAAAAAACGGCTTAAACCAGCCTGGAAATGGCCAAAACCCCTCTAAACCATGCTGGTTGACCAGCTAACCAGCCTAGGCTAGTTTAAGCTGTTTTTTTTTTTTTTTTTTACAGGAATGCCAAATATGTATTACATTAATAAAATTATGGATATTAAAGTGTAAAAACCTTTCAAATGTGTTGGCACATTATATACACAAATGCTATTCTTTATCTTTTGTACAACTTAAAATGTTTTTAACGTTACTGTTTTCCAGTTAGCATTGGCTTAGATTAGAAAGTGATATAAAAATTTTGTATATGTTTATTAAACTAAACCATATGGTATTGTTTTTTTCCGTTGTTGTTCCTGGGGGTTAAAATGGGGTATATCCACAGCTGGTGTTTTTCAGCCAATGATACACTTCCGATGAAAACTTATTATGACTATTTTCAATTTCATTAGGTTCCTTTTACAGCATCTATGTTGTAGTGTAATTACAATACATTCAGTTAAATAGACTTCAGCATTCATTTGGTTGTTCAAGCGCAAAACGAGATGAAAGTTCGTGTAACCATATCACCGTCAGGATCAGCAGGCGAGCGCAGAAACTCCATTGAAAATATTGGGGTAAACTGTCATATTTTAAAGATATGGTGGGTGAAATGGAATTTAATGCAGTGCTTCTTGTCTGGTCCGGAGTCCTTGTGTATATACCCCATTTTGAAGTCTGTTGAGTTGACCTGGTGGCACAATGGTGTGGTGAGTTCAGTAATATTTTACCATAGTTCCTCAGAAAAACATTACTAATAATATCTGACGTGTCAATGGGATTGACATATATCGACCTGAAAACAAAAATATATATTTCTGCAGTGTTCTTATTCAGCTGTTTAGGCCCAGAACTAGGGTCACTGTCATAAATTATTTTTTTCCAAATTGACTGAAATATTCATTCATTCATACAGTTCACTCGTGCAGTCTCTCACACGAAATAGCATATATTATTAGACTAAATGAGTTTGAATACGTTTAATGGAGCACACAGACTTTTAATTTTCAGACAGCCAGCCCAACGGCTTCCGGTGAACTGTCTTTCTATTACAAAATCGCCACGTTTAAGATCTTTCTAAAAAAGTGATCTTCACTGCCTGATAGATATACGATATAAAGTGGGTTTCAGACCGGACAAGAAGCACTGCATTAAATTCAATTTTTCCTGTCATCTCTTTAAAATATGAACATTTATTTTACCCCAGTATTTTCAATGGAGTTTCTGCGCTAGCGTGCTGCCACTAACCGCGTTTGGCGATCTATCATCTCGTTTTATGCTTGAACAACTAAATGAATGCTTAAGTTAATTGAACTGATTGTATTTTAATTACATTACGATGTCAATGCTGTAAAAGGAACCTTATAAAATGAAAAATAGTCACATTAACCTTTCACTGGAAGTTTACAATTGGCTGAAAAACACATTATTACAAACCGGACAAAGCTGAACAACTGTCTTCACCATTACTGCCCCCTTTAGGTTTTAACGGGCAGTTTTTTTAAGTAAACGCTATCACCGGACACTCAGTACATCTTGCTAGTTGCTGCAGATTTGTACATTTCCACTCTGTATGTTCCTTAATGTGATAACAATATTTCACCACACTCCCAATGTGCTCTATTGGAGCGAGACTGGTCACTGTGCAGGTAATCTGATGTTGTTAATGTTGTTTACTCCAAATTCTGACTACCATCTGAATGTCTTTCTATTGTCCAATTTTGGTGGGTGTATGTAGCCTCAGTTTGCTGTTAGATGTTTCACTAATGTAGTCTTCTACTGTTGCTGTAATTTTGCTACAAGGTCTGATGTGTTCTGTCTACAACTCTTCACTTGTTTTATAATGCTGTTGGCTGTCTATCAGCTAAAACATCCACAGCAAGCTTTTTTGTGTTTAAAAAATTACTAATAGACATCCAAACATAGATGTCTTGGCTAAAGGCTAAATTTGGGCTGTCAGTGAAAATTTAATAGACGTCTAACAATAGTCCAGAAATAGACTAGTCATCAAATACGGGAATGATTGAATATACATTTAAAATCGTTCTGACTATTTTAAAAATATTATTAGATATCGATTTTCACAGACAGCCCAAATTTAGCCTTGTTTTAGTCAAGATGTCTGTTTGGATGTCTATTAGATGTCATTGCTTGGTCGGTTGTAGCTATTATTCTCTGACATCAGGCATCAAGAAGGCATATTTACTGACAGAACCTATGCTCAATTGATTTCTACTTCATTTAAGACCATTCTCTGTAAGATGTTTGTGCATGAAAATATATATATATTTAATTCTCAGACCAGTCCTTGTGGTACCAAACAAACATGCCATGTTCAAAATAATGTTAATCACCTTTCTATCCCATTCTGATGCTGTTTTGATTCTCAGCAGAACATCTTGACCAGGTCTACATGCCTAAATTAAATTAGTTGATGCAATATGATTGGTTAATTACCTTAAAGGGACAGTCTGGCATCATTTACTTCCCTTCACTTATTCCAAACATGTTTTCTCCCTTCAGATGTCTTCCTTTGTGTTCAACAGAAGAAACAAACTCATAAAGGTTTGGAACCACTTGAGGGTGAGTAAACAGTCAGTAAATTTCCATTTTTGTGTGAATTATCCCTTTAAATGAACATGAACACAATGTCAGAATATTTGAATCCTTCGTTCTTGTACCATTGAACATCATGGTTCTCTCTTGTCTGCAGATTTTGTATCTAATAACAAACCAACTAACTGCCACAGTCTATTCAGAGGAGTTCTTTGCATCTGGATCCCGTTGAGATGATTGGATAGCATGCTGTCTGTATGAGTGGATGCTGTCTCTCTGTCTAAAAGGACAGACCGCTGTCTCTCCATCTGTCTCTCTTTTCAGAAGTAGATGCCTTTGACAAATGAGTACTGGTATGTGCATGTTTGTGTGTGTCCATGTGTGTATCAGTTCTCCTCATCAGAAATCAATACACTCAAAGGCAGCAGGGGCTGAATGCACTTAAAGTAGGAGAGAAAAACAAGGGAGAATGATAATGCAGTACTGTATGTCCTCTGGAGTTTTATATTACATTACACAATGTCGCTGAAGCAGAAAGTGTGGAATATGATTTAGGTTACTTTTATTTTAATTTTTAATGCATTTGGCATATTCAATAACCAGCATCTGCTAAATAACAGTTACCCAAAAAGACAATTCTCCATTCTGTAATCCGGTTTAATCTTTAAATGACAGCAGCATTGATAAAACATCTTTGTAACACTCCTTGATGTGTTTATATTCTAGGTGTCCGCAGACAATTTGTCAGAAAAGAGATGATTCAAAAGGAAACACAATCTTTAGAATTTATGAAACACGATCACTCAAACACTATAACCTTAGATGACAGTACTTAATGCATAAAAACGTATACAGTATATTGAACCATCTCATACTCTAAAAATAAGCTGGGTTGTTTTAGGCCAAGGTTAAGTCAAATATGGATTGTTGGGTTCAAAAATGTATTTTAAATTTAATTGACAAAATTAACCCAATGTTGGATTCGTCCCTGTTTGACACAACGCTGTGTTAAAACAACCCATCATTTTTTATAGTGTACAAGATTTAGCATATTTACATTATTTCCCTTTGTAATTACTTTTACTTCGAAGCTTGAAGAAGTTCTGGAAATGCAAACAAATGCAAAAAAAGCAAAGGTATTTTATTGTAGGCTTTGCCTTTTATATTTTATATTTATGTTCAGCAAATTCCAGCATTTTTTCTTTTAAAAACATTTAACAATATATTTATTTTGACTTATAGCTAACAAAAAAAAAGAAATTTTACATTACTTTTCTTTCATTTTCCCCCTCAGTCCAGTTAAGTTGGCAAACATGCATTCATCCGAATGGTTTAATATTAACATTGAACATAATGAAGGAAGATGCTTATTTATTCACGAATAAAAAAAAATATTTGTGAGACTTGTGAATAACTGCAGATATGCATGAAATGTATCAAGGTTACAATTACAAGCTCTAGACAACAAAAGTTAATCTCTGGATCCGGCAGAATCGTGTTTTTTAAGTTCGGAATAGCGCATCGCCCCCGCCCCGCTGAACGGCGCGGACGGATGGAGGGGGAAGCTGAGCGCGCGCCGCTGCGTCCAGATCATCATCATGATGATGTAATACGCGCACGCTCCGCTGATTCTAGTGCACACTGGAGTCCTCACGCCCGCGACCCGGCTATAGTGATGTCATCATCAATACCGTGAATTTATCGTTCTTGGGTATTTTCACCCAGCCTCCGTGCAGCTCCGCTCGGCCTCCATGAGGACAAACCCCGGGACTGCGGCGCTGATGGCTGTGGCTGTCGGGACTGCATCAAGCTCCCTTCAGCATCACAACCGCGACCCCTGCGCTCAGACAACCGGCAAAACCGAAACACCCGCGAGCGCGCGCTTCTGTACAGCAACATTCAGAATGGATTATCCATCATCTTAACGTGAATTTATACCCCTGGTGTGGTTGACAGCCAGTCGTGATCATCACCGATTTTCTGCGCCCTTTTAGGACTTTAGTGTGTATCCTTGATAACCGGTGTTAAATCGGTGCCTGTGCGCTTTTCACCTCGCGCTTACCGGAGACTGGCTCCCGGAGGCCACAAGTGCCTGTTTTCTCCCGCTGGATTCACCGTGGATGGAAACTGATGCCCTGTTGCCTTTCCTCGCCCGTGTCTACCTCTGCAGCCGCTGTTTCTCTTTCGGTAACGCGACTAGGCCCGCGAGCCCCCCTGAACATCTCACAGAATGATTATTTGATGGATAAAATGACAAGAGCGGATCGTTCAAATTGCGTTTCGGCCTTTCGAATGTTGCTGTAGTGACTTTGCTGAGTGTTTTAACCTCTTTTTGGGGGACACCCGGGTGCGCGAGGTGGGCAGCTGTCTGGAGAGCAATAAACTCCCGTTATTTTTGAGGCTTTGCGCGCGCTTCTCTCAGGATGGCAAATGAACCCGTTATCCTTAATGTGTATGACATGGTAAGTACATTAATCATTTTATTCATTACATTATCCATCAACTTTTTACTTTAATTTTGCAGGCATATATGCAATGCAGACATAAAGCTTTAGCACTGATGAAATGTATTGTTATGGAGAATGTCGTGGATGATTTTGTGTTGTTAGCACAAAGGTTCATTTTAGACAAACCAATTTTGAAGCATTGACAGCAGTATTGATAAGCGAGTAGTGATGAGAGTGTGCGATTCTTCTCCAGTGCAGGAGGAGGCGCTGCCACTTCAATACAGTCAAAACACACTGCACTAGGACAGAACACTTCAGATCACAGATCTATAAAATGAGATGAAAATACACTTACTTGCAACTTTATAGCTAGTACCATGTTTAACAGATTCTTTTGCCTTCAGAAAAGACTTAATTTTTTGTGGCATTGTTGTATACAAGATACTGTAAATAATCATCAGAGATTTTGGTATATATGGACCCACCAAAGGGGCTCAAATGTATTGTGATCTGTTGAGGCCATTTGAGTCTAGTGAACTCACTGTTATGTTAAAAAAAAAAGTTTGAGATTGTTTAGAGCATATGATGCGTTATACAGCCATATTAAGATGGGTTTAGTGTGGTCATAAAGGGATGGACATGGTCAGCAACAATACTTAGGTGGGCTGCAGCATTTAAACAATTCACCCAACAGTTCACCCAAAAAAGAAAATCACGTTATTAATTCCTCACCCTCATGTCAATTAAATCTTTGTTCATCTTAGGAACACAAATTAAGATGTTTTAGATGAAATCTGAGTGCTTTCTGGTCCTGTATAGACAGAAATAGTCCAGAGGTGTTCAGAAATCAGAAAAAGAATCAGATGAAGCTCAAATAACAAAAATACTGCAAAAACAGCTTTCTTTTCCTGTTTGTTCTGCATCAGATCCTGCTGTGCGTTTGCTACGGGCAATATGATGCTTGCGTGTTGCCTCTGAATCTAATGGCAATATATCATACTGCCCTTAGTAAATGCACAAGTGACCTAATTTGGGAGAGAACATATAAGTAAACAAAGTTGTATATACTTATTTATGCCATACACAATTATTCATGAAGCTTCAGATAATTACGGTTGAACCACTGAATTCACATGGCAGGTTTTGACAATGTTTTTGGTTTCTTTTCTGTACTTTAAACGTCTCTGGACCATTGCCGTCTATGAATGCTCAGAGAGCTCTCAGATTTCATCTAAAATATCTAAATTTGTGTTCGGAAGATGAACCAAGGTCTCAGGGATTTGGAATGACATTAGGGTGAGTAATTAATAAAATCTTTTTCATTTTTGAGTGAATTGATCCTTTAAATGGCCCAAAGTGTGCCAAAAAACCTTTCCCCACATCATTAGCAGTACCTGTAACTCGAATCATTGATACAAGGCCGAATGGATCCATGCTTTCATGTTCTTTACACCAAATTCTGACTCTACCATCAAAATGGTGCAGCAGAAATCTAGACTCTCTGACAAAGCAACCTTTTTCCAATCATTGTAAAATATTGGAAATTTTTGTTGCTGAACCAGTCCAGCCATTTTGCTCTGGCCTCTGGCATCAACAAGGCATTTTCACCCACAGAATTACCAGTTACTGTGTAGTTTCTCCTTTATGGACCATTCTTTGTATACCCTGGAGACGCTTGTGTATGAAAATCTCACTAGATCAGCAATTTCTGAAATCTCTGTCCAGCCCATCTGGCACCATAGCATACTGTAAGTCACTTAAATAACCTTTCTTCCATGTCTACAAGCCTAAATGCATTACGTTGCTGCAATGCGATTGGCTGATGATATATTTGTGGTAATATACAGTCAAAAAGCTTTTCCTAATAAAGTGGCTGGTGAGTGTATGCATATAAATATATAGTAATCATATACTGTATATTGGTGATGAGCCCTATTGCTTTTTTAAGATGTAACTTTTGTCATAAGTGTACTGACAAAATGTCTGTAAAAATTATGTGGCTTTATGTTGATTATATTTCAGGTAGAAATATACATTTTTATTATTAATCTATTTACATTAAATCAGATGCTTAGATCCAAAGTGACTACATTAAGTATTATAAATTTGTGCATTCAGTTGGTATACATACACAATCACACATGAAGTTATTTTTTTGTGTACATTAAATAATGTTCTGCATGCTCTATTATTCATGAAGGGCAGCTGGTGCACCTTTTTGGCCTCACAGAAACACATTTCTCTCGATATTCCCCCTCCCCCTCCACTTTAAAACGTATGTTGTATAATGTGTGTCTAGCAGGGTTGTGCGCCATTCATTGATTAGAGTGCCTTATATATAGCTGTCCGGAAGCAGAATGTATAGGTGATTATGTGATGATCTCTTTCCCTTCTCATGCTTTCTTAGTACTGGATTAATGAATACACCTCCACTCTGGGTATTGGAGTCTTCCACTCAGGAATAGAGATCTACGGCAGAGGTACAGTGACCTATTAACCTATTGAGTTATATTAATATTATTATTTTATAATTGACCTCTACTGGAGCTTCATTTCTAATAAATGTTATATACATTGTAACAAAGGCTTAGTAAGCATGGCTGTTGGAAGACAGTTTGTTTCCCATCTCATATATATTCAGAAATAAAAAAAAAGTACTATGATGGAGAAAAAAAAAGGGTGAAAATAATTTACAACTAATTAGTGTAGGCTACTTATGTAATGCGTGTGAATATATATATATATATATATATATATATATATATATATATATATATATATATATATATATATATATATATATATATATTCAGTATTATGTCATATAAACAAGATATCTACAAGTGGTGGACACTTTAGTGTTTGTTCATTTACTTTTAAATATGTTTATATCCAAAGCGACTGACATTGCATTTAATTCTATCAGTTATGTGAATCTGAGTTTTTTAATTAGCATGTAAGTGAAAACATTTTCAACTGAAGCATTTAAAAATTATTTTGGCCATTCATTTTACACAGTGTGTGTTTTTTGAGGGCCTGGAAATGCAACCATTTGAAAGCAGGCCTCAAAATGCAAGTTTTTGAAAACCGTTTCCATGTAAACTACAAAACTGTGATTTTGTTGAAACAGTGACGTTATGCGAAATGTGCCAAGTACTTGACAATCAAAACAGTAATCTGAAAATAATTGAAAGGTAGAAGAATGCATGTGTTTTCTAGCGGTCATAATACAGATGTTTAGTTGTTTTGTGAATCCATTTAACAAGGATTTCACTACACCAGTTTTTAAAGCCAAAGGGAAAACCTTTTCTGTATTTACTCCATTGTTGTCATGTAAAGATAAAATACCCTGAATATGTTTTGTACCATGGAAGCTTTTCAAATGACTTGACTTGAACTATAAGCATCAGTTACAGTAAGTACGTCTATAAAGACACAACAGAAGTAAATACACGCTGAAGCCAATCAGAGAGGCTTCTGATCTGAGTCATAAAGTGACAGAGAACATGCTGTCTTCTTTCACTATCTCTTTATTTTTACTCTTTACACACACACACACACACACACACACACACACACACACACACACACAAACGCACACAGAGCTCAGCAGCACTGATTCAGAGCAGACAGGGAGCTTTGAGAACTGATTCATGATTGATTGGGATTTTTAGGTTCTCACTAATAGACTGCAACAGGGATTTTATGTAGGCCAAAATGAGTTCCATTTCCAATTTGAAGTCAGTGTTTGTTTTGTTTCTTTGGGTTTTTTGTCACAGGTTTTTGGGTTAAATGACAGAAATAAGCTCTTTTGGAAAATGCAAGCTAAATACATCTGCAAGATAATATGAATTAATAATGCAAGTAATGTTTTTTTTACAGATTTTAATTGTAATGTATAGGCCATTGCTAACAGCTAAAGAGACTTGCTACACGATATTGTGGAAAAATGACACTGCAATATTTTTTTTCTGCTATATATTAGTATGAAAGCAATTTTTCACCAGATGACTTGGCTCTATGTGGAATTTTTTTTTTATTATTTTAGAATTCTTGAACCATTTTAATGTTTTTCCTATTGTTTGCTTCAGAGTTTGCGTATGGTGGCCATCCATATCCTTTCAGTGGTATTTTTGAGATAAACCCTGGAAATGCCTCAGAACTGGGGGAAACGTTCAAATTCAAGTGAGTTTTACACACACATTCTTGTTTTGATTACGAACCTTCATTGGATTAATGTATTTTATACTCTAAAAACTGCTTAATGCCCTGACCTTAACCCTTATCACCAAACCCAACCCTAAAAGGAAAACGGCAATGGCAAATTTTGCATCTAAAAAGACTGTAATACTGTTAAGTAAATTATGAGGACATGTGGCATGTCCTCATAAACCACCTCCACATTGTAAATAGGTCATACCCATGTCATCATACAAGTTTGTTTCCATGTAAACCAACCAAAACCACACACACACATACATAAGAATCATCTCACAGGTCATGTTTCTTCCCCAGAGAGGCTATAGCTCTGGGCACAACAGACTTTGCAGAGGAGGACATTGATAAAATAATGGAGGAGCTGGGAAAGGAGTTCAAGGGGAACGCCTACCACCTGATGCACAAAAACTGCAACCATTTTTCTTCCTCGCTCTCTGAGGTCCGTTTACTCCCCTTCTCCATTTTCTGTCACTCTTTTATAGATGATCAAACTAGGTCATTTACAAGCTTGCAGACTGATGACATTTGACATTCTCACATAATAACATTCTCTCTCTCTCTCTCTCTCTCTGTGTAGTTGCTGTGTGGAAGAGAAATACCGCGCTGGGTGAATCGATTGGCATATTTCAGCTCCTGTATTCCATTTCTGCAGAGTTGTTTGCCTAAAGAGTGGCTCACACCCGCTGCGCTCCAGAGCCACATCAGCATGGGCCTGCGGAAGGAGAACACACACTCACACACACATGAATCCAGCGATGAGGAGCCATCGTCTGCTGCCGAGGCGGCGTCTGGAACATCACACAGCTGCAGACACACCCGTGTGTGATCTTACACACATATTTATATATACATACACACAGTATTAAACTAATCTGAACATACACACACACACACACACACTCTCCAACCTCTGATCCTGCTGCTACAGCGCCTCCTGCTGGACTGGGTGAACACCAGACCTCATGGCCTCGCTGATAGAGGAAATCAAAGTCATGTTTTTCAGTAGAGCCTACAGGGATTTGAAAACCTTGCAGTGGTACTCTTAACGTTTTAGAATTTTGATTTTTACTAAAGTTTTAGGGAAATTAAAACAGTGTTTGCCAGTTAGTGTTATAATAAGTGCACAGGACATTATGAATGATGGACTGCCCTCTGCTCTGGTGTGTTACAGCACTACCGGGCCCTTCCTTAAAAACATTTTCATTTCTGTCTCCAGATTTAGCCGAGTTTGCTGTATATTAAATTTGTTTCTACTTTGTGCTGGATGAAGATTGCAGAGGAACTTGCATTCCTAACTTTAGTTTTTTCCCCCTCCTCAGTGACTTTAGTAATATAAACCTGCTTTAATTTAATTATACGATGTCAATCTAATGTCATCTTGGTTTACATTCATTTTATGAATTCTCTTTTGCTATTTTTTTATATTTTGGTGCAGGGTTTTTGATGAATTTACTTTAAAAAGGGCCGACGACACCACTGACAGCAGCTGGAAATTGCAGCCTTATAACTGTAAGCCATTGATATGCTGGACTCAGCTGAAACAAAAGCGCCCTGTTGTCCTGTCGTTGAGGACACAAAGGGGGCATTTGTGAGGCTGATGTTGAGGGGGTGGGTAAGTGTGGGTGTGGTCTGCACATCAGTTCTGGTATCAGTACTGTCTTACTGTGTTGTGATTGAATGCAACAGCTGAGTGATTAAGAGAGAATGTGTGTTGCAGAGGTGTTAATGGTCACTCTTGGCTTTCGGTATTGTGCTATTTGCCTTTTAAACGTACAGGCTGAAAAAATAGTCCTGTATTCACACATCTCTACATTTGCACAGACATATTCCCCAATTTTATGTCTGGAAGAGTCAACATCAATTGCCAAAAACCAAAGCCAGAAAAAAGTTCAAAGGAAAAAAAAGCTTCAGATTATGATTCAATCCAAGATGGGGGATATCAAACAAGCCCTGGTTTAATGACACACGTTTCTGTGTGTGTGTTCAGTCTGGTAATACATGTACTCCTTAATGTATGATGCCCAGATTTTCTCTGTAACACCGTTGGCAAGTGTATGATGCCTAGTGTTTTAAAATCTGTTCAGATTTTAAAAGTAGTGAATTGTTTTCAAGTGAAGCCCACAACTAAAGGTCTTTTCAGGCTTTAGCCCTTAGTTAAGGTGGACACAATATCTAATTTTTCACGAATAAGAACTGTAACAGTTGTACATTTTGTTTAATGGGTCGGTAATTTGGCAATTTTAAAACTTTTACCACATATTATGGTAGAAAATTTTGTCAGCAAAAATAAGGTCAACAGCATATTACAATTTTTATTCGTGAAATATAAAAAATGTCGTATACCTTGACTATGGTACATATAGGAGTAAATGATATATCTTTCAG
Source organism: Danio choprae (assembly GCA_903798125.1). NCBI lineage: Eukaryota > Metazoa > Chordata > Actinopteri > Cypriniformes > Danionidae > Danio > Danio choprae. Next base: position 15,849,413 of record CAIGQW010000302.1, on the reverse strand, counting down.
TATTATTTTGATGCTTCTGTGCCATTTTGCTTCTCTATTTGCAAATCTCTAGAAGCCCATATTCCCCTCTGTCTCTCAGGATGGCATGGCATTGTAGGTGGCAACACGGGTGTCAAATCTGTGGGATGTTTTTGGAGAGTTATTTATAAAATAGAATTTTATATTTGGAATATGATTCAATTTACTGTTGTTTTATCAAAGATCTTATCAACCGGTAGAGCCTAATTCTTATAATGTTATTTTTGTTTTATTTAGTCCACAACTGTGATCTTTTACTAGTTCAGCGAAGACCCGTTTTGTAAGCTTTCCCCACTGATGCCATTTCTAGCCTCGATTAGTACTTCTTGTTTTGATGTGATGGATGATTTCAGATATTTACAGATGAATAGAGAATAAAGAAATTAAAAGTGTTTTTCTCCAGAATTTCATTGCTGTCACCGGGTGGAGAGGGGGTCATTTCTGTATTTTTTTAAACATTGATTCAATTAATTCACACCTAATCCCAAGAGTCATTGTTCTCATGTGACTTCATATGCACAGCTCATGTGATGTCTGTCTGCAGTTTCCTGATAACTTCCAGACTAGACAATCCACCATAAACCGACTTCAAATGCTAAAGTATAAAATCTAGGCTAATGTTAGCTACTGAATATAAACCCAGGGCTGTGTTGTGACTGAACCACAGCTAGTGTATGTATGTGAAATCGAAACCATATTACCATTTCGATCGGTTTACGTGCGCATGCACGAGCCTCGCCTTTACCCTCCCCCCGCGCGTGAACACGCATATAAATACTTCTGCGCGCGGCCGCGTTCTACAGTATCGAGGCCAACGCCATTTTGTTCGGTATTCAGAGGTGAGAGGACGAAGCTGATTTCATTAATAATTATTTTTTCATTTTAGATATATTGCTAGCTTTGTTTCATGTTAGATTCATTGTTGCAAATGTACGTCGTTTTAACGTTTTTGGTCTGTTTTTATGGTTTGATATCGAGTAAATGTTTCTGCGCATGTGGACTAATTTAGGCCTTTGCCGCGAGGCTGGTGCGTGTTTGTCACGTTAGTTGCGGATTATTTTCTTCAAGTTATTAAACTTTTTTTGTAGAATTGATGACTTGTAGTAACAATGTGTGTTTTTAATAACGTACCGTAGTAGTGTGCGTTTTAGTTGTTTAAATACAAATTCGGAAGTTCTGCAGAGAAACGTGTCGTTAAATAAGCGGTAAATCAAACGTTTAGTAAAACCGTTGTTGCTCACGTAACGTTAGTCGAAGGACCTAATGTGGCAGAAAAACCTTTTTGTTCTAGATTCACGTATCGTTTGTCGTGATGTTTATTAATGATTTACATGGGCTGACTGGACTCTTACAAATGATTCTCCAGCGGTTATTCCGTTAATGACCAACAGGGCGGCGCGTAAACTTTTTTTTCCCCTGTCTCTCCATACAGTTCGTAGTTGTTGCCAAACTGCTGATTTAACTGGCCTTTTTCACTCTAAACCCAGCTATTTCAAAATCTTTCATCACCATGAGTGGATGTCGTGTGTTCATTGGCCGTCTGAGCCCTCATGCTCGTGAAAGGGATGTGGAGAAGTTCTTTAAAGGCTACGGACGTATCCGAGAGATTAACCTGAAAAACGGGTTTGGCTTTGTGGTGAGTATTGAGACTCTCTTGAGGGTCTTTTTATGTGTGATGTGGAAGTGAAATCAGTGTCTCACTGCCCCCTGCTGTCTTTTTTTTACAGGAGTTTGACGACTACAGGGATGCAGATGATGCAGTGTATGAGCTGAATGGCAAAGAGCTGTGCAGTGAGAGGTGAGACTGAATCCAGAGCTGCATACACTGGTTTTAATGAGTCATGGAATGATGATAATTCCTTGCATTTTCACTTAAATATCCCATAAGTTATATTGCATGTTAACAAAACAATAGATCAGTTTTGTTTCACTGGCTTAATGCTGTTGTTCTGACTCCAGGGTGACCATTGAGCATGCCCGCTCTCGCAGAGGAAGAGGTGGCGGCCCAGGAATGGGCGGGCGTTTTTCTCCACGTTTTGGAGGTTATCGTCAGTCCCGCAGTGGCGGTTCCAGGTATGTTTGCATTTTGAGTGCTGGTATTTTTCCAATATGATTCAATCCACCGAGTTGACCCCTGCCCCTTTCACAGGTATGGACCACCAGTGCGCACAGAGCACAGAATCGTTGTGGAGAATCTCTCCTCTCGCATCAGCTGGCAGGTGAGCACCCTGAGCACTTTCAAAGTGTCATAGTGGCCTACTGTTGTAAGCGTTTCATCAACCCTGCATTTTGTTTGACATTGACATCAGTACAAGCACACAAAGCAATAGTTATCATTGTTACTGTTAAACTGGAATTTACTCTTCACCTCAGCCAAACCTTACATAAATGATGATTTGAATGCTGAAAGGTTCTCTAACCCAGACCCATGTTTTTCAAACCTTTTCTTTAACAGCTGTGCTCTGGTATTCTTTAATTGGATTTGCATGCACAGCCTCCGAGGTGCATAGCGCCCTCCCCTGGTTGTGTTCTCAATAGTGTCCCTGTGGTGCCTCACCCGTCACGCAATGTCTGCCGGTCTAAGTCTTGGCTGGGTCCGTAGCTCCAGACAGAGCCGTAGCACAGGATAGCCTTAGAGGAGCTGGGTAGCCGCTCACTGGAGGGTCTGTGATGTCAGATCTGCTCCATCCCCTCCGATCTGCTGTTTGGGTCTTATTCTGTTGGTGCTGAAGCGGGGAGGGGTGCAGGGTTTTGGCCCCTCCCCCATCCTCTCTCTCTCTCTGGTGGGGTCCGTTCTTACGGAGGCCGGATGGGTCGATTCCGAGGTCGTTTTAACGCTTCATTGCTTCAGTTTGCTATTTGGACAAGTGGCTCTTTGCTAATGCCTTCTGTGGTTTGGAACGGTAAGTAGCTCATCACACTGGATAGTTACACGGTTAAGAGGGATCTGTCACTTTAAATCTGCCGTTAGCTGTAAATGGAGAAAGATTGTTGGGAGGTAGTCTAGAGATTTGCACAAAATCTACTTAACCAAATTGAGAACCTGTTCTCAGGAAATAGCTTTAGTCAGGCGTGTCTCCATCAGAGGGTCATCTTAAAGAAACCTGGGTTGCTGAAAACTGCTCTGGTAGTTTTATAACTGGGACAGATCCACCGGTAAGATGCCATTTGTTGAGGAAGCTTTCTACAGGTGCAGCAGTGCACACTTTAGAGCAGATGCTGCAGAATGCAGTGTGTATATAATGTGTGGGTGCTAAACTGCAGTCTGTGACTCGGTGCTGTTCCTCTGAAAACATGTCATTTAAGTACTCCGTGCTCTCCTGCAGGACCTGAAGGACTTGATGAGGAAGGTTGGAGAAGTGACCTTTGTGGACGCACACAGGACCAAAAAGAATGAAGGGTAAGTTCATGTCCATATAAACACAAGCCTGCTCTCGGTGTCACGTGTTTGTAGCTTAAGGGTGGATTTAACTTTTTCGGAATTTTTTTTTTTTTTTTTTTTTTTTTTTTAAACTTCCACTTTCCAAAAATGTTCTGCTTTTGGTTAAGTTTTCCTTGTTTGTTTTCTAGGGTGGTGGAGTTTGCATCACACAGTGATATGAAGAACGCCATCGAGAAGCTTGATGGAACTGACCTGAACGGGCGCAAACTCAAGCTGTATGAGGATCACAAGAGGAAGTATGTAAAAATGACTACTTCAAAAACTGTTTTTGCTTCTCATTTTCACTCGACTAAATTTAACTGACAGTTTTATAAGCTTAAACTTTTGGTTTATTATTTACAGCATGACAATGGTCCGTTTGATGGTGCGAGTTCTCTGAAAAGTGCTAGTCAAATCAATTTCAGTCTAGAAAACGAATTGTCAGACTAACAATATTGTGGTGTTAGAGATTATTATTTTTTTATGATGTTAACAGGAAACAGTTGGCTTCCATATTAGGAAAATATTATGGAAGTCAGTGGTAAAAGGTTTCCATAATTTTTCAAAACTTGTTCAACAATAATAAAAAAAAAAATCTGGTTTGTGACAAGCTTTAAGGTTTTTCACAACTTTAACAATTAATTTTTGTCTGAATCGCTCAATCTATCTAATTTGTTTAAAGAAAACCTTTTGGTGTAGTAATAACGTGTATATATCCAAACATTGTTTTTAAAACATGGAATAATTCACAAAGCAGTTTAAAAATCAGTATTAGCAAAAATATCCTGTTGGTGTGTCAGATCGTAACATGTTTCCCTTCTCTCTGCAGCCGCAGTAGGAGTCGTTCCCGCAGCAGGAGTAGCTCTCGTTCTCGTTCCCCAAGCCGCAGTCGCAGCCCAGAGCGTGGAAGCAAGCGATCTCGCAGCCGCTCCCTCAGTCGCACCCCAGAGAAGAAATCCACCAGCAACCGATCTCCTTCCCGTTCTCCAACTCCTCAGAGGAAACAGAGCCGCTCTCGATCTGCCTCCGCAGAGAGTCAGCACTGAAACTAAATATGTATGTGTGTGCGCGAGAGACTGAGCTTTTTCCACTTATTAATGTGGCATGTGTCATTGTGCTACTTTAGTGCAAATTACTGAATGCGAGTTGAGTTGAGTGGATGGATGGACGGATGAATGAATGTGTGTATGAAGATGTTTTGGTTTATTTCTAATGCTGAAAAACCGGGTGGGTTTAACTGATAATGGAGTGGGATAAGACTAGATATTTTTTCAGTGTCTTGTTTTGATTTTCTATTTTTATTTGATCAATTTCAATACTGGAGTACTTCTGTAGAAAAACTTAAATGTGGGTTTTGTTTTTCAAACTCACTTGTTAATTTTTTGTTTAGTTCATATGCTTGTTCAACAGAAGGATATGCCTGTATATACACCCTGTAATAAAGTATATTGGTATTTGGCAGAGGTGCTGATTTTTTTTATTTATTTATTTTTTCTTAATACCCTGCAATGTCCACTTCAAAGCTTAATCTATATTAAAGTTTTAAGCATGGTGTGATTATACTATCAAATAAACTTTGGGTTGGATCTACGTTAATCGCATAGAATTAGCAGATTTCGTATTAAGTCCACTAGATGGCGCTGCTTCATAGCTAAAGTCTTGTACCCAAAATCAGGCAATACGTGTTGATCATTGCATCAATTTGAAGACCGTGTTTTTTAAGTTAGAAGTTTTATTTATTGGCTGACTAAAAATATTGCTTAGTTGCTACATGGCTGTGAATAAATATTAGTTCCAGAGAGGGCCTTAACCGTATAGAATAGCAGTTATCGACTCAGTCAATGTGCACTGAGAATCATTTGTAACCTGTATTTTATAAATTGATCTGTGTTGTTATGAGGATCCCGGCAACCACAGCTTGTGAAGTATGAATGGGAGGCGATGTTACATCTGCAGTGTCAAAACAGCCTCTATCGGTCTGTTTCTCTTGTTTTTATGCTCATAAACTGGTGTCCGCGGTGCACTGCGACGCGCTCGTCCTCAAGGGCAAACAGATAAAATCACACTACAAACAAACACAAGTGCATCGAGAGCAGATTGCTGAGAGCGGTTTGTTCCCCACTGATGAAAATACATGAGTTGTTTGAGAAACACGGAGACAAATAGAGCAGGCAGGTGGAGGACAGTTAATTACTGCAGATTGGACTGGAACAGCTTGTCCTTTTGCTTTATCATCACTTTGTCAGTGACAAAGTTGAATTGGATCACCTCAGTTTCTAGACACAACTTTTTTTAGATTACCGAATTACAGTTGCCAAATCACAATAGGCCACTATAGCTATATTTACATACATGGGCTGATATAAGTCATCAGTTTTAACGAAGCTTTCTTTTTTTTGTTCTTTTGAGCAACCCAATTTTAAGATTTTGAGAAAAAGTATTTGACCAACTAGACTCTGTTGACAAGTAGGCCCTATGTTATGTTAGTGAAAAATGTTTCAAATAATCATGATGAAATGCTGCTGTTATGACATCAGTGTTGAGTGAAAATGATATGGATGTTTGGAGTGCATATATATATATATATATAGAGAGAGAGAGAGAGATTATACTAATACATATATACATTATACTAATAAATGTTAATATCATAGAAGTTAGTTTTAGAAGAAGTTTTATAATATTAGCTTGTATTAGAAGTCTAATATGCTTTTCTTCAAATGCCCAGGTCTTACAAGCACGATAATAATAAACTTTACCTTTATGATATTCTCAACCAGGGGTCCTCTAATTACAATTATTAATTTTTTTTTATGGTTCTTATAATTTGGTTAATTGTATTGTAAATATATGCCTATGTCTTTCTAGATGTGTCATTTGCTCTAAAATACTGCACTGGGTACAGAAGGCCTTCTTCATATGTAGTTATGGACAATGAAGTCAAAAAGATTGAGATCCACTAACTGCACCCTACCAGTATGACGTGACTGAGGGTTTATAAACAGCACCAAGAAGCTACTTTCACTACTGTCCCGTTATGCACTGGCCATCCCGAAAGTGCGAGAGCGCAGATGCGCCAGTCACGTGACTTCCTGCGGCGAGTGGCTGCTGCAGTTTCTCGGTGCGCGGTGTGGAAATCCCGAAACACAGCGGCATGAAGCTGCACGCTGACACCGCTCGCGAATCAGCGCGCCACCCGTGAACGGAAACCCGTGTCCGTAGAGCAGCGGATTAGCAGCCGTGTGAGCGGGGCAGGATTTAGACCCAGCGCTTTCCAAAGAGAGAGAGAGAGAGAGAGAAGTTTTTGCACTGTGTCGGGTTGAGGTGAACGGGACACCAGCAGCGAGCATGGCGGAGAGAAGTGGCCGGTTAAGCTTCCCCGGGAGCGGGGCGCTCAACAGACCGGTGCCAATGAACCTGTTCGCCACCTGGGAGATTGACGGCTCCTCTCCGAACTGCATCCCCAGGTGAGAGTCGCGTGTGATCGGACGCACAGGTGGGCTGTTTGGCAGGTGCACGGGCGACAGGGAGTGGTGTGCGTGTGTGCGTGTGTGTGTGTGTGTGTGTCTGTCAGACAGAGAAAGGGTGTGTGAACTTGTTAGACTATCGTTATGGTGCACTGATCGAGCGCGTTTGATCGGACTGATGTCAGCATCGGATCAAGGTGGCACAAGTCCAGTGATGTTCTGCTGATTTGGTAACGTTTCTGTTACTCCCCGTCGTCAACCGTTAAAATGCTATATGGGATCATCACTAGTCTAATGGTGCTGCATGTGTTGTTGTTGTTGTTGTTGTTATTATTATGACTGTTGTTATTCATCATTTTATTTACCTTATGATTGGCGCGAGCCCGAGGCGCTGACAGTTCTATTCTGTCTTCGAACACAAACAAACTCTTTGGCCATTGTGACGTCAGTGTTCCACTCGCGCGCCGCGCTGGGTGAAGGTGGCACGCGCGGTTTGTTGTGAATCGGTTTGCCCGGAGGGGTCGAGCTGTCATCAACACGGACCGGTGTCGCGCACAATAACCCAGCGCTTATTACGAGATGCACTGGCAGCAGAACATGATGTGCTTCTGTGCTCACAATTTCACCTTGATTCCGAGTGAAGTGCGGCTTTATTTATAATAATGCCAGATGTACACTGCAAAGGTGGCGTAGAAGTGGCATTTACATGTATTTATGCAGACTCTTTAATTGCTACTGGAAGGCGGCGTAACTGCTTATTTAGAAGGTGTACCTGCTTATTTACATAATTACAAATGTATACTTTATCATAGGTAGAGATGGGTCAGAGCAGGCAGAATTAGTCTGGCCTTTTTTCGATTTTGAGCTGGCACAAAGCCACCTCAATGCGTCAGTTCAGACAAAAGTGAAAATCTGCTGTTAATGTACTCGGCCTCAGACAATGCAAGATGTTGGTGACTTTTTATCTTTAGTAGAAAAAAGATATTCAGCTGTATTTGTGAGAGTCAAAAACAATTAAATTTTCCTTTGGCTTAGTCCCTTTATTTATCAGGGGTCGCCACAGTGGAATAAACCGCCACCTTTCCAACATATGTTTTATGTAGTGGATGCCGTTCCAATCGCAACCCAACAGTGGGAAACACCCATACACTCTCGCATTCACACACATACACTATGGCCAATTTAGATAATTCAGTTCACCTATAGCGCATGTCTATGGACTGTGGGGGAAACCGGAGCACCCGGAAAAAACCACGCCAACACTGGGAGAACATGCAAACTCCACACAGAAATGCCAACTGACCCAGCTGGGACTCAAACCAGCGACCTTCTTGCTGTGAGACGACAGTGTTAACCACTGAGCCACCATGGCGCCCTCAAAAAAGCAAACAATTGAAGGCAAAATTAAATTTATAAAGTTGTTCATGTAATAAAAGTTGTAAAACGTTTTCAGTTTATTGCACAGGTTGATCACATTGCTTCACAAGGCTTAAATGTACACTGTAGAAAGTACTTGGATCCAACACTGCAGAAGTTCCCTTGTGTTGTCCCAACAAAAAAAATGATTAAGTTAACCTAATTGTTTTTACAAATGTAAGTGTATTGAACATAAAACAATTAAGTTGTCCCAAAAAATATCAAGAATTGTGTTGATTCAGCTCATTTTGGGTAAGGAGGTATGGGTATTAATTTGGTCTTGCCTGCATGCTTTATTTTAACTCTTAAAGTGCTGGTATCTGCTGGCTTGACTTTTCATTGTTCAACGAAGGACAAAATTCACCTTCATCTTGAATGGCATGAAGATGAGTAAAAGAAAATCTTTCTTTCTTTTTTTCTTTTTCTTTCTTTTTTTTCTTTCTTTTCTTTTTTCTTTCTTTCTTTCTTTCTTTCTTTCTTTCTTTCTTTCTTTCCTTTCTTTCCTTTCTTTCCTTTCTTTCCTTTCTTTCCTTTCTTTTCTTTCTTTCTTTCTTTCTTTTCTTTCTTTCTTTCTTTCTTTCTTCCTTTCTTTCTTTCTTTCTTTCTTTCTTTCTTCCTTCCATCCATCCATCCACACCACAGAAACTGGATCAAAACACAGGAGAGACTGATAAAATGGGCTTGTCTTGCACCGTATGTGTTCTAGCATGCAGGTTGTTTTTGTTTCTGTCCCACATACAGTACTAGTTCTGATGATCTATGGGTGGTGTCCACAAATGACCTTAACTTGACTGTTTACTCATAAAAGAAATTGCTGTCATTATTTACTCGCCTTCATCACATACAGTAGAAACTATAAAGCAAACCGTAAAGCGTTTTCAAGCTTCAAAATATATTAGAAAGCAGGGCCTACGAAGAGTACAAGCCTTCTGAAGCCATGATCAGCTTTAAGAAACCAGTGAAAATGAAAGTGTTTTTTTTCACTGACTCATTCTTTCGAGTCACGTCTTTGTAATGAATCACTTGATGTCGTTCACAAAGATCAGGCTCAATGCTTTGTTCATTGTGATTATTTTTGTTCTCATAACAAGCTATTGAAATTCAGTGTGTGAATTTTGTGCTTTGTATTTATTATACATTTTGGAGCTTGACAGCTTTAAAATGTAAAAATATGCAATAGTTTTAAAGAGCACCCATTTTACCCATGTTTCAAGATTTAAGATAAGTCTTTTGTGTCTCCAGAATGTGTTTGTAAAGTTTCAGCTCAAAACACCCATCAGATTATTTATTATAACTTTCAGAATTTTGGAATTTTCTGCTCTGAACACAATGTAGCTGTTTTTGTTGCCTGTGCCTTTAATGCTGGTCCCCCCCCCCCACCATTCCCACGTGCCTGTCAGAGTGTGCCTCAATCTCCTGCTCGGCTGTGTCAGATAAACAGCACAGTGACAGACATGACGGAAGCAGATCTCGTGTAACATTTGTGAGAAATACTTAAGAGCTTTCCCAATGATTATTTGATTTTTTTTTGTGGAGTTAATAAGTCGATGAGAACGATGAGTCACACACAATGTCGTTACAAAGTTCACGTACAGACACACATACACACACACACACATCGCGCACGTTTAACTTTGCACTGTTTTTGCATGCCAAATGTGACAGGATACATGTTAATATCCACTGCTGTATGAATATCCGTTATGGTAATGTAAACTAAACCTGATTTAACGTCCACAAACTGGGATTGAAGCATCATTCATTCATTCATTTTCATTTCGGCTTAGTCCCTTTATTAATCTGAGGTCACCATAGCGGAAGGAACTGCCAACTTATCCAGCATATGTTACACAGCGGATGCCCTTCCAGCTGCAACCCATCACTGGGAAACATCCACACACACTCATTCACACACATACACTACGGACAATTTAGCCTACCCAATTCACCTATACCGCATGTCTTTGGACTTGTGGGGGAAACCGGAGCACCCGGAGGAAACCCACGCCAACACGGGGAGAACATGCAAACTCCACACAGAAATGCCAACTGACCCAGCCGAGGCCCGAACCAGCGACCTTCTTGCTGTGAGGCAAACGTGCTATCCACTACGCCACCGTGAGGCCCGGATTGAAGCATCTTCTTTTATAATTGTTCTGACATGTGGCTGTGGTGATAAAGTAAAGACGGTAAAATCGCTGTAATTCATTACAAACATGTACTGTTTTCAAAAGGTTTTAAACTTGTAAAACTCATTCTTGATCACATTTGATGATGATTGATGATCACAGCGACCTCAACAGATCTTTTAATCCCGGTTTCTTTTTACCTGTCCTGTCTTGTTGATATGATTATATGCGTTAATACAGAGACATGTTAATATGTGGCTGTCAATCAATTTGGTGGGCGGGGAAACTGCACTCCTACGTCACGGTGCGGTGGCACTCAAATTGGGAGGGATTTGGATCTTATTTTAATGTCAGTAAATAAAAAAAAAAAAGAGACTTATTGAGTTTATACCCACAGACAGTTCTGTCCAAACAGCTTACAAAAGATGATTTTCATCATAGGTGACCTTTAATGCAATAGATTTACATCCAAAACAGTAGCAGCATGATTGTTAATATTTACCATAAATGTGTTTTTGTGCTATAAGGTAATAATTGTGGGTTCAATTCCCAAGGAAAATAAAGAAATGTGTATTTTCAGTGCAATGTAGATCACTTTGGATAAATGTAATAAAAACTGCACTATAAAATGAATATTCCTAGCAAACCCTTCAAGTTAAATGAACAGAAAGTACTGCAGAATTCTGATGTTTTTCATTTTAGTGTGAACCATCCCTTTGAAACCCGGCCCTGAAGTGGAGTAAATGTAGAGACGGATGGAGAATAAAGCAAGAAGGAGATGTGCCTTATGAATTCTTGATCATAATAAAAGATTCACCACTGTACCACAGACACGTATTCCCCCAGGCCCCTTTGTCTGCTCACTGTATGTGTGTGAGGAGCACGACATCTGACCGTACAATTCCTGCACTTAATTATGTGTTCATTTAAAGGCCTATTTCGTGCACTTCATTAAAGCAGAGAGTAGAATCTGTGAGAAACGACATCATCTTATCTTGGTGAGACACACTCGTACATCTCTGTCATAAGGATGACATTAACTTTAGTTTTTAATGAGCTAATTATGAGCGACAGCAGCTGTTCATCTGAGCTTCAATCTGAGGATTTTCCCCTCTGGGCTTCCACTTCTGCCTTTGGATATGTTGTCTGATTGGCTGGGCCTGATGAGGTGGGTCCCTAAAATGAAATTAGTCTTTCTTATTTTTGGTTGTTACAGAATTGAGAATATATTATCATAGAGACAGTCGGGGATGTTTTGTCCATTTTGTTTTTCTGGTGGATATTTAATAGTCATTAGAGTAGTTAAAAATGCACGTTCAAAGCAGTGTTTAAATCTGAAATCGTGAAGTCGCCTGTATTTTTAAAATAAAGATATTTATTAAGATATAAAGGTAAATAAATATATTTACAATTCTAATTTCTGATTCAATTCAGCATGTGAAATTGACTAGCAATTTCTACGTGAAAATTGGTCCTAACTAAATCCGTGTGACTGAAATAAAATATAAAAATCAGTCAAATTAATACTGTGATTTAAACTGAAATATAAAAAGATAAATAGAACAAAAATATGAATATAAACATTATAAAAGTAAATAAATAATACTAACACAGCACTGGGTCATTGGCTTGTTTGCTATACAAACATCTGGTTAAAAATATGTAAAAAAAAATGGCACAGAATTAAGAAGGCATTTTTACTCGTTCAACCAGTTTTACTGCTGTTTTACCTGTATTTTGAATTTTGCATTCATGTTTTAGTATTAATGTAAATGTCTGAAATTCATGTTTTTTACATTTATTATTATTATTATTATTATTATTATTATTATTATTATTATTATTATTAACTGTGTAAAATATACAATCTTGGATTTGTGATCTTAAATTAGGACTCCATTGTATGCACTGACACGAGGATTTAATTTATTTATATTTATTCATTTTTATTGAAACACAAATCTTACACTTTGTGTCAGTGTGTTTGCCTTTGTGTTTGACCTGCTTCATCTGCTTCTTGTTTATTTTGCTATTGAGTGTCTTTTGGTTGTGTAGTCAAAGGCCTGTATAAATTTCTGATGGTATGATAACCTTTAAAAAAAATAATCACAAAAAGTATCACAGTATCACTGTATTGTGATTACTGCTATAAAATAAGTTCTTTTTAAATGTCTGGGTAAAAAAAAAATCCCCCCCATTGAACACTATATATATATTTTTTTAAGGAAACATTTATAATATTTTGAACAGTAAACATGTCATTGGGGAAAATTGGGATTGGGATGTCACAGATCATTGACTGCTGTCTTCATTAGTTTTAATAACACAGATTTCTTTACAAATCATAAAACAACACATTAAAAAACACATAATAAAAAAAAACCTTACATATACCTTGGGAACGGTATAACAGAAAATTTTAGTGGTTTTAAAACCTTGACTTCTCCAAACCACTGTAAACCTTGAAACCGTTTATCGCCCCGTGCCTAGTTAAGTGAGCATGTTTGTATGTTGAGTGTTTTGAAGAGAGAAACTTTCCATGCTGAATTTGTGACCTTGAGGTTTGTGGTCAATTGTCAGCTTCAGGTTATTACCACCACTTTTTTGTGGCGGCCTAAACGCGCAGATCCGCAAGCAGCTGTTTTGAATGTGCATTTATATTGATCTCCTCTGTTTCACTGCAGATGATAATTCAATTTGTGTTGAATGGGGAGAAGAATCGCCATTCAGATTTACACACCGCAAAATAGGTCACAGTCTGAATCCTGTGTGATTGTTGTGTGTTATTGGAGATTTGATAGATTTAAAGGGCTTAAAATTAGATCGCTGTAGCTGCCATAATCCACACGCTCTGTTGAGCTGTCAGAGTCCTGCTGAAGTCAGTCAGAGGGTAAGAAAACACAAGGAAAGTGACCACTAAAAGACCAGAAATGTAAAGTTTGAAGAAGAAAAGCTGAAGCGCTTCCGTCATGTTGTTCATTCAGTGTTTACAAAGTGCTCTGAGGAAAGTTTGTGTTGTGTGATTGTTACGAGGCTTAGTGTTGTGAGTGGCTATGGAAAGCAGATTTGTTAGTGTTAACTGAAAGTAACATTCTGAAAAACTTGCGCGATTTGACCATGTAAGGTTTGGAATAATATAAACCAGCTGAATAATGTCTTAAAATGTTACCTGGGGGTGGGATCTTCTGCTTTCTGAGGAAGCTTTAACAGCGTCAATAGTGTAATGCTTGGTTTAAAATCATAATATGGTCAGTAAAAAGGATAGTTCACCCAAAAATGGTAATTTACCGTCAAATGGTTCTAAATCAATTTGAGTTTTTTTCCCATCTTCAAAGATGAGACACAAAGAGGTTTGTAAACAGTGGAGGATAATTAAATGAAGAGAGAATTTAACTCTCTCTTTAAATAGGCAGGCCAATTTAGCACCACAAACAGATTGACTAGTGCCACCAGTGTGTGTACATAATGTGTAGAATTTTGGAGTAGGGCTGCACAGTATATCGAAAAAGTATTGTTATTGCAATAATAGTATATACAATATTCATATCACAGGGAAGTGCAATCAATTAATTTTATGTGTCAAGCATTTGTGTGCTACATGCATAGGTTGTTCAATCAGATCGGGCCTTTACTATTTTTATCCTTACCCCCCCAGTATAGGTGCTGTTAGGTGAACCTAGAGCTGAAAATATACACTAATGCTGGGAGACGAGAGAGGAAAATGAAAACAGCCCTAAAAAATCTGAATCAGGTCATTTGTGGTGTTTTAAAGTCTAAATGTTTGCTCCTTAACATATATATATATTTTTAAATTTAATCAGCTCAGATAAACATCTATTACCTGTTTATTTTAGTATGATCATAACATAAATATTCATTTTTAAATTGCTGATAAAATAGTTTTGCAAGTGCGTTATATCATAAGAAATATCGTTGTTGCAACACTCGACTACAATATCACATATCTCATCTTTCCCCAGTATATCGTGCAGCCCTACTTTGGAGTTTGTGGAGATTATGTTGTTGACAGGAGGCAAAGATTTATTTTCTAAATGTTTAACATCAAGCAAAATGCTATTTATTATTTATTTGCAGTGTAATTGAAAGTGAAATTACTATAACATATTGGGTCAGATGGCAAGCTAAATTGTCCGTAGTGTATGTGTGTGAATAAGAGTGTATGGGTGTTTCCCAATGATGGGTTGCAGCTGGAAGGGCATAAAACATATGCTGGATAAGTTGGCGGTTCATTCCACTGTGGCGACCCATGATTAATAAAGGGACTAAGCCGAAAAGAAAATGAATAAACAAATGAACAAATTGCACTGGTTGAAGGTTAATACTTGTTGTATGTAGGCCTGTCACAATATCTGTTCTATGTTGTATGATATATTGCACCAAAATATATTGCGATAAACGATATTATTGTCATTTTATTCCACTCATTATATAATGCCATTATATAATCTCAGTGCAAGTACACTCTTGCAAAGAACACATAAAATTTCATTCTTAAGAATATTTCATTTAATTATAGTCATTTTAATAATTAGGCATTTGAATTGGAGGCTGCGATATCTGCTACCAGATCTATTTTCAGTTGTCAGACACCCACATGAAAATATACTAAAGTCATTTATAGTAAATACTATAGTGTTGTTTTGTTTTTTTACCATACTGACACCTGACAAAAATGACAAAAATGATTGAGGTCATGTCCATGTGTTGTGCGATAAATTGATATATTCAATAGTTGTGACAGGCCTAGTTGCATGATACATAAGTTCTTGTGGGAACACACATGTCCTCACAGAAACTAAAACACTGGCTACAGCTTCAACATCAGTCCAATCCGTGCCTTTGAAATTGGCTTGTTATGCTTGTAATTCATCTTGAATAGCTGGCACATCAGTTGATACCTTTTTTATGGTCATACTAAACAATATTATTGTGTTTCTGCAACCTACTAATAGCCACTTATTATGTAAATACATACATTGTTTACATAATTTCCTGCTTATTCAAATGTCCTTTCTGTCCTCGTGTGTTGATATGCATGTATGTATCCTAAACTCCTGTGAACCACAAAAATGTCATTGTGTGTTCTGTGCACACTTGGCGAATAAAGCTCATTCTGGATTTGGTTCTGATTAAGAGGTCTTTGGCAAAATCATGACAAATGTAAATAGACATAATCCTTTGAGTCAACGTTTCCATCAAAAGATGAAGGGCGGCACGATGGCTCAGTGGCCTCGCAGCACTGTCGCCACACAGCAAGAAGGTTGCTGGTTAGAGTCCCGGCTGGGCCAGTTGGTGTTTCTGTGTGGAGTTTGCATGTTCTCGCCGTGTTGGCGTGGGTTTCCTCCGGGTACTCCGGTTTCCCCCACAGTCCAAAGACATGCGCTATAGGTGAATTGGAGGAATTAAATTTGTCGTAGTGTATGAGTGTGTGTATGCAAGAGTGTATGGGTGTTTCCCAGTACTGGGTTGTGGTTGGAAGGGCATCCGCTGCGTAAAAAGACATGCTGGACTAGTTGGCAGTTCATTCTGCTGTGGCGTCCTCTGATAAATAAGGGACTAAGCCAAAGAAAAATGAATGAATGAATTAATTAAAAGTTAGTCAGTTAAATTGTAAAGTTCACAGTCTAAGCTGCCATTTTCACAAATGGTGTCTTAGAATGTAAATGCTCCTCGTCCAGACATTTTTACAGCATTACATAATGATCTCAGTCTACACCAGGGGTGTCAAACTCAGTTCATGGAGGGTCGCAGCCCTGCACAGTTTAGTTCCAACTCTGCTCCAACACACTTACCTGTAGGTTTTAAACAAGCCTGAAGGACTTAATTAGTTTGATCAGGTGTGTTAAATTAGGGTTGGAACTAAACTGTGCAGAGCTGCGGCCCTCCAGGAACTGAGTTTGACATCTGTGGTCCACACTATACAGTCTAAAATGCATTATTCCGTCACTGGACATGAACATATTTTGCCGGTATCAGTACTAGCAGTCTACAAGTTGCATGATGGTCATATGAGAGGGGCTCGACAAATCAGGAAACGATACTCAACAGGGCTGCACAATATATAGTTTTAGCAACGATAACGCAATGTGTGTATCTGCAATAGTCACATCGCAGGATTAGATTATTTATTAAAATATGAAAAGATAGTCATTATTAAATATTATTATTTTAAAATAATTTAAACAATGATAAACATGTAATTTTTCGTTTGATTACTGTTTAAGTACTGTTAGACTCTCCAGAAAACCATAAAGAACTGTTTTTTTTATCTTTGCTCTGTTGAATTTATATAAGCTTGTAATTTATTATAATTTATGCAAATGCACTGCATAGAAAAAGACTTGATCATCCTAATCTATCTAAATGAATGAAATCTTTCCAAATAGAGCTGTTCTTGTGAAATTATATTCATATGGAAATATTAATTGCATAAAAACAAAATATCAGCATTTTCAGAGCTCTCTGTTATCGCGGGTTAAAAATACCAGAGTATTGTGGACACCAGGCATAATGTAACAATTATTGCATAAAACACACTGGTGTAAACGTCTTCTAAAAGATCATCAAGTGAAACCATGCCGGCCTGTTTCTGTCATCAGAAACCTACATTTATTAACACATGGCTGCCCACATTTACACATCAACAACACCTATTCTGTGTTAAAGACAGCCTGCCCAGTCATGCTGAAGGAGACGGAGAGAGATATTTGTTCAGAGCACCACGAAACATCAGATAATTGATATTACATTTCGGTATTATTAAAGCAAGATACTGCAGCTTAATAGGGTAAAAAAATTTACATTTAGGAGTTTTTTTTTCAAGCATAAAAATCTGAACGTTGCATGTAGTCAGCTACAAAACTATTGTTAATTATTTTTTTGTATACGAGTCAAAGGTTTTTACAGAGGGCATTTTTTTATCACTCCATAATTCAGAAAACAAGAAAAATATAATTAATAATGTATATAATTATCCTAAATATGTATGAACATATCTATATCTATGTATCTATATCTATGTATGTGTTGATTAGGTGGATGAAAAAAAAACATTCTCGCTATTTGACCATATAAGGTTTGGAATAATATAAACCAGCTGGATAATGTCTTGAAATGTTACTTGATAATGCTACGAGGTAGCGTTAACAGCATCAATAGTGTAATGTGTAGTTTAAAGTCATAATATGGTCAGTAAAAGGGATAGTTCACCCAAAAAATGATAATTTACTCTCAAGTGGTTCCAAATCTGTTCAAGTTATTGTTTTTTCCTTTTCAAAGGAGAGACCCAAACACATTTGGAAAAGGTGGAGGATGAGTAAATGAAGAGAGAATTTTAAGTTGGCGTTGAACTATCCCTTTAAATAGTCAGGCCAAAACAATGCGTATGTGTTGTTAATTAGGCAAGGCAAGTTTATTTATGTAGCACATTTCACACACAGTGGCAATTCAAAGTGCTTTACAGAAACAGGAATAAAAGAGACAAGTATAAATAAAATAAAAACTAATAATACAAAAACAGATGTAAAGACAGTTTTTCCATATTCCAAAACACCGGTTTATCATATTTTACACTTTACACTGGGACTTCCCCATTCTGGTGTTGCTGAATATGAGGAAAAAAAATCATTTTGAGGAAAAACTCAATTGAAATTGCAACTGAAATCTATAGACAGACACTGATAAAGTGTAAATAAAGAAAAATGTAAACGTGTATTTCGGTTGTTTTCATTCCATTAGACTGAAAATCCAAAAAGCCCTGCAGTGTCTCTCATTTATTAAACATAAAAAGTAGGCTAAATTAAATATTCAGCATTGACTAAATAAAACCTAACAACCTTTAAGGCAAACCTAAACGAATAGCCATTGATCCTGACGATACTTTTTTTTTTGCCCAGAATGTTCGTTTCGCTTCATAAGAATTCATCAGGAGCCACAGACTTTTAATTTTGCTTTGCCTATATGTAGTTTTTTTTATTTAGTTTTTATTTATTTTTATTTAGTTTCTTATTTACAAAGTTCTAATAGCTGCTGATTTTGTAAGGACCAAGGATCCCAGCTTATCCAGAGGGTGACAAAATTTAACAGCAGATTTTCATTTTTGGTTGAACTGTCCCTTTAAACACGAACTCAGCCTTTACAGTGCCTGTGTGTACAACCACATATGGTGCTTTGTATCTCCTCAAGTGGGCCTGGTTTTCACTAAAACAATGGAAATCTGTGTGTGTGTGACCGAACAGGCTGTGCTAGGCTGTCATATTTGTGTGTGTTGGTGGAGTGTGTGCTGCGTTCTCACCCAGAGGGAACAAACACTCATGTCTTTGTCTTGAAGGCACCCACAGCCATTCTTACACACACACACACACACACACACACAGTGGCAGAGTGGCAGAAATGGCATAAATAACCACATTGTTAGCGCGGTAAAGCACGGTTTTATTTTGGAGCAGTTTGTTGTGTATTTTGTGTACGCTCTTGATTTGGAGTGAGAGCAGATGCTTTGACTTTGAATGTGTTTAAGGGATGAATGAATGACGCTGCAGCTCTTTCATTGCTCAAGCTCTCTGCATGGAGCTCTTCATGTCTATTTGAAGAGCAGCCTAGAAAGCTCATTTTTGTGAAGATCCCTAAGGATTTCTTACTGGGTTTTTGAAATAGCGGATTTAAATACATGTGTGAATTACATTACATTGACTTGGAGTGTCATTTTTACATGCATTGAATAACTAGAAGAAAGATGAGTTTGCATGCTATGTTACACAACTTTTAAATGGTTCCATGTATATCAGGATAAACACACAGACACACACTATATATATGGTGGTGTGAAAGTGTTTGCCCTTTATTATATTATATTATATTATATTATATTATATTATATTATATTATA
>CAIGQW010000302.1:15788366-15801011 GCA_903798125.1 Danio choprae | reverse complement strand
CACACACACACACACACACACACACACACACACACACACACACCATCCACATTCACAACATTGAAGACAATCATTCATAAACCTTTAAGAGGAGGCAACACAAGTGCTGTGCTGAACACACTGAATATCAAACATCAGTGTGATTTTTAACTCCATAATAAAACATATTCAGAGATCCTGAGCGTCTGCAGTTGTATTTTTTTATCTAAATACAACAAAAAGAGTATCAATAATCCATTGATATAAAAAAAAGCTTTGAATATGTGTTATTAGAGGCCGAGCTCATTTTTTCGGTGCTGTAGAAATGCAGATATGTGGATTTCCACTCAAAAACTCACTTTTGATCCGTTTTGCTGATTGTTATCCAGATATTTGCATCTCTCAAGTCATGTTTGGACAGAAAGCATGTGAATGTCATTGGTTATCATCTCTGTCAGTGTGTCTGTAAATAACATACCTTTATTTCTCTTTATGTTTTTCTTTTTTCTTGCCCTCTCTGAAGGAAAAAGAGCTTTCATTTTGATTTTGCAGTAAGGTATTGTGGTCCTCCTGTCTGTGCTGATGCCGTAGTGAATACATATCATCTTCAGTCTCGTTTACCTTCTGCTTCTCTCTTTTATCTGTACAGTAGTATGACGGGCTGGTTTATCTGTGAGAGAGCACAGAGATGCGGTTGAAACTTCAGATTCCGTCCACACTTTGATTCATGGTGAATTCGGGTTTAAAACACACAAAAAAGGTGCAGTTTCCGAGTTTACCTTTGCGTGAATTTCGGGATGATTTCCTGGCATGGTGATGTCACTTTAGATTTGTTGTTTTATTTCCTCCCCATAGGGTTTATGGTCTTTTTGTCTTGACATCAAACATGAATCTTGTTTTTCTCTCAGCTGTTGCCATTATAGTTTAATCAGACAGACACTCCTATGGATGATGATGTAATCGCATCTCGCGTCTACTGTGGACCAGCTACTTTTCAAATGTGTGTGTGCGTCTTGCATCACACACCAAGATTAATCCTGATTGCATATTTACCAAAATACATCCCTCAATCACATTCTCGTCTCATTTTTATTAATCAACAAAAATGTCAGTACATTTTTATTATAGCTGTTGTCATCATCACTTAATCTTTTATTCAGTTTTCGTCTCATTTTTGTCATTAGAAACTTGTTCGTCACGAAAATTATGACGAAAATGTTTTGTAAACGAAACGAACATTGGTTTCTTTCCTGTAGCTGCCATTTTGAGAGTTGCCGTTCCTTCTATTTAGTATACAACAATTTTAATTTGATAATTTGTGTACACTCTTTTTTTATTGTGTTTAGTTTTTACCATCAGTATTTTCAAAATGATTAAATTTGACATAATAGTAGTTGATGAGTCTGACATTGAAGGGATAGTTCACACAAAATGTAAAATTCTGCCATTGTTTACTCATCCTTCACTTGTTTCAAACCTGTTTGGGTTTTTTTCTTCTGTTGAACACAAAGGAAGATATACAGAATATTTTGGTCCTATTTTTTATACATTTTGCTTCTTTTCCCAACATTTTCTTAAAATCTTTTGTGTTCAGCAGAAGAAAGAAATTCATAAAGGTTAATAACCACTTGAGTGTGAGGAAATTAGATTTTGTTTTGTGAATTATCCATTTAAAGAATGACTTTAATTAAAAAAAGACCATACAGCACAGCAAGTAAAATAAGTATTGAACACTTAATGATTTTTCCTAGTAAATATATTTCGAAAGGAGCTGTTGACAGGAAATCGAAACAGATTTTAGCGAAAACCCAAACAATCCAAACATTTAAAACATTATCATAATAATTTTTTAAAAATCTGATAACAATGGTATGACACAATGAGACACATCTGAAATTTATTTAATAGTTTTTGGTAATGACAGCTTCAAGATGCCTGTTTTATAGAGAATTATTTCTGTATGAATATTATTAATAATGTTTAATAATATGGAAAAAAGGGCGGCACGGTGGCTCAGTGGTTATCACTGTCACCTCACAGCAAGAAGGTCGAGTCCTGGCTGGGCCAGGTGACATTTCTGTGTGGAGTTTGCATGTTCTCCCCGTGTTGGCCTGGGTTTCCTCCGAGTGCTCCGGTTTCCCCCACAGTCCAAAGACATGCGCTATAGGTGAATTGTGTAAAACAAAAATTGTCCGTAGTGTACTTTGCTCAGCATATATGAGTACACCCCATTTTGAAAATGAATGTTTTTATCCATTTCTCAGTGAATATAGGCAATGTATTTTGATGCATTTAAACAAAACAGATTTAATAAACAGATATATTTATTAAAATAATATTTTAGTCACCAAACATATTTAGAAATTGAAAGATAATACAATTACATTCAAGCAAAATATTGCAAAAAAAAAATAAAAATACACCCTACAAAATTTCAACTAAATGTTTCAATTTTTTTGCTTCTCTTGATTTTTCCTCTTTCTGTTTCATTCCGCTGTGATGACCCCTGATGAATAAGGGACTAAGCTAAAGGAAAATGAATGAATGATTATGAAAGAATAATTTGTGCAAACCAATTTGTGCAAAAACAACTGCATATCATAAATGTGGCTGTATGCTCACAGTACACACACATTCTCTCTGCTAATGATAACATTCACATCCCATGCACTGTGAGATACAATAGCATGGGATACAAAAAAACCAGAGTATAGTTCAAGCTGTATCTGGAATGGTCTTGTTATAATAAAGGCTGTTGTGTGGAAAGAATCTGAAGGTTTTATTGGATCTCTTGCTGCTCAGGCGTATGAATATTACCGCCATCATCCTCTGAATACCTCTAGTGTCCTTCAGCAAAGCACACAGTGTTCCAGAGCCATTTAAATTGGAATTTCTTTCTCACATAATGTTTTTTTTTTTGGTGCAAAGTAAGTAATGATTTGTTCCCCTGGAGGATATTAAAAATTTATATTGTGGTTGGTATCACAAATCTATCACAAATCTGCATTTATTTTTCTTTAAAATATTAAATCAATGACCTTACCACTTTCTTTCAACCAATTAGGTGCAGAGATCTATATACAGTTGAAGACACAATTATAAGCCCTCTTGTGAAATTGTATTTGTTTTGTTCTGTTCTGTGATGTTTAACAGAGAGAAGATTTTTAAACATAATAGTTTTAATATCTAATTTCCTCTGTCTTTGCCAAGTTGGCAGTACATAATATTTTGCTAGTTATTTAAGCCTAAAGTGTCATTTAAAGTCTTAACTAGGTTAGTTAGGCAATTTTAATTAATTAGGCAAATCATTGGAGAATAATGTTTGCTCTGTAGCCAATTGGAAAAAACATATTTAAGGGGGTTAATAATATTGACCTTAAAAATTATTATTATTTTATTTAAAAATTATTTGATTCCAGCCAAACTAAAAGTAATAAGACTTTCTCTAGAAAAAAAAACATTATAGGGAATACTGTGAAAGCGTTGTAAAAGATCACTTGGGAAAGTTTTGAAAATGGATTACAATTTGTAATAAGAGGGCTAATAATTTTGCCTTCAGTTGTTATTAAAGCAGCCTATAGAAATCATAGCACAAAATCTATTATCAGGGATTATAGAAATCAGGTGATCACAGTATAATTATGGTGATCCACAAACTTCAGTTAATTTCTAACAGCAACATATAACAAGAAAAAGAATGGGGTTTCTCTCAAAATTGAGGATGCGAATGATATCAAATGATTCCACTTTTATTAAAAGGCATAAAAACATCAGAGGTGAACTGAGGTTATGATGGAGGTAAAATGATTCGTTCATTTCCTGTCTTAGCTCCGTTTTCATTTTTCTCTCCATTTGTGATCTCTCTTTCTCATCCAAATAAACAGTCACAACACACACACACACACACACACACGGGTTCTGATTTTTCAACAAGGGCTTGAATTATTGCTACTGATTCTGGTTCAGTGTTCAGTTATTGGTTTCATCAGTGTCTTTTTATTCTGTGCTGTGCAGAGCAACAGTCGAGCATCTGTCAACTTTTTCTTCTACTCAGACTCTGTCAACTGCTTATATTCGGGCTCATGCTGTTTTGTTTTTGTGGTGGTTTATTATTTCTGTTGCTCCTGGTTCTGGGTTTTTGCTCTTCTGGAGATCAGAGATGGTTTAACAGAACATGCGGTTAATTTCTGTCTAAATGTAAATGACAAAAATATTATAAAACATGTTTATGATGAATGAAGTATTCATTTCTTAAGTTTTATTGATTGTATTTTAGTAAAGACTGGTCGAATATTTTAATGAGATCAAATAAATTCTCAATAAATTTAAAAATAAAACTAAATGAAACTAACTACAGTTACTGGGAAACTTAACTAAAATAAAATTGACAATAATTAGCAAAAATGAAAAGGAAAAAAAAGGTTTCAGAATTATTGTTTACACTGTAATAAATGCAGGGTTCCACGCAATTCCTTCATGTTGTCCCAACACAAGTCGATTAATTTAACTAAATTGTTTTTACAAATTTAAGTGGATTGAACATAAAACAGTTAAGTTGCCAAAAAACCCTCAAGAGTTGTGTTGATTTAGCTTATGTTTTGGCGTATAATCACCTGATTACAGAAATATCTGTAATGTTTTTTTTATATAAACATGAAACATCTCCTATCTTTTCTTTCCAAAAAATGTAAACTATACGTTACTATAACTATATGTTATCTTCAATACGAAGATGTTTTTCTGAAGTCTTCATAATTTTTCATTTGCAATGCTGCTTTGGTCGATACACTGTAAAATATGCAGGGTTCCACACAATTCCTTCTTGCTGGCCCAACACAAATCTATTAGGTTAACCTAACACATTTAAGCAGATCGAACATAAAGCAATTAAGTTGATGTCAAAAACAATTCAAGAATTTCGTTTTTTCAGCTCACTTTAATCAAGTAGTTTGAACAAGCTGCAAAATAATTTTTTGAGTGTACTAGAAGTGTTCTGCTAACTCTGCAATTACTAAAACTGAAACTAAATATATAAAAACTTGACAAATTTGTTTATAAAATAAAATGAAACTAAAACAAACAAAACCCAAAAACTGATTGAAATTTTTAAAAATACTATAAATTTTATTTATTTTATTTTTTTAAATGCTAAAACTAAAATGACCTTGGTGTGTGTAATGTACAAGTAAACATAAGTGTTTTAAAGTGAAAAAAAAAAACCCTCACCATTTATTCACCCTCAGGTTGTTTCAAAACTTCATCTCAAAACACAAAAGAAGATATTTTGAAGAATGTAGCCATTGACATCCATAGTAGGAAAAAAAGTACTATGGAATCTCTTTCCTCTGCTTTCCTAAATTCTTCAAGATATCTTCTCTTGTGCTCAACTGATGAAACAGGGTTTTTCATTTTGGAGTGTTAGAGTGCTTTTCCACCCAAGCATTTTTTTGCTGAGCTGATAATTTTTTCTGTTGTTTTCAATGGAAGAGTTGCATTTTTTGTAAAACTCCAGCAGCATATCGAGGCACCGAATGTGTGTTTTAAGCTAAACGCAGAGTGCTTGCAGTTTTTGAAATGCGCCGAAGCGCTTGCAGCTAAGTGTTTTAGAAGAGTGTTTTCAGCTCTGCAAAAATGCTTCGGTGGACACCTGCCCTTATTGTTGCTACATTTTTAATCAGTCTCTGCATTAGACCATCTCTGGATCAAGTAGCCTGAATCTGAGCCTTGATTGGCTGAGAATTCTTCTTTCTTTCATTTTGTTTTTCTGTTAGCTTCTATGATGTGGATGGGAGAGGGGCGTGGTGGAGACAGTGGATTGTAATTATGCTGGCATGCCCTGCATTACAGCATGTCTCATTTATTGGATGCAATCAAAATAGCCATTTGGGTTTAACAGATTGTTTTGTGTGGTGGGAACAAATCAAAGAAGTTAGGTGGAAGTTTAATGTCAATTCTTTTATTGTACATCAGCTATAAAGATTACTTGGCAAGTGATTCCTATGATAACATTCATCTGTACTGTTATTATTGTCACTTTAAATTTGGTATGCAATTCATATACAATTTTTAAGCAATGTCTCTATCATTATTGTTGTTGTTATATAGTAGTTATCATCCTTGCTATGAACAGGCATTTACTTATTCTTTTCTTGGGATTGATTGATTGATTGAAGAAAAGACTCTTAAAATATATGTGTGTAATTTTCATACTTTTGACTTAGCATAATGATTAAAACACCACACAAAAATGTTCATAAGTGTTGTCTTCATAAAAATAGTCAAATCTAGTTCCCAATAAGTGAAAGTGTTTTTCTAAGATGGTGAGTGGGACTTTTTTGCTCACTGAATCTGATAGTTTTTCGTTTTAATTGGGTTCATTTATTAGTCATTAAACTATGTGTTTACATTCATGTCTCTTTTTTTTCCTCACACAGTCCGGATGAAGACTCCTGTCAGAAATTCATCCCTTTTATTGGGGTGCGTCAACCTTTTACCATTAAGTCTTTGTAGTTTGATGTCTTTTAATAGGTTGTATATGACTCAGAGTGCTATGTTTTCCACCTGTCTGCAGATGGTGAAAGTGGGGATTGTTGAACAAACTTCTGTTGCATCTGGTTAGTTATGCTGTCAGTATATTATATATTAAAAGGGGGCTGTTAGTCTAACAAATAATAATATCAGGCTTTTACGACTCATATTATTTAATATGAACACCTTTGTTTGTTTAGAAGCTCAAACTTTGCAAAAATGTACAGTTGTTTTTTTTTTTTTTTTGCAAAGATAGCCTGGATCAGTAGACACTAATAATAATAATAATAATAATAATAATAATAATAATAATAATAGGTGGATCAAGGTCCATGTTTAAACCCGGAAGCGTCCCATACGGACTTGGACACTCAGCTTATAGCGGTCTGCACAGATCTGTTACTTTAGTCGCGCTCCCGCTAGGTGTTCTTCTGCAGCCGATCGCTCCAGCTGTTTATTCATTCTGTTTACCCGCTGTCTGCTAAGAAAAGTTTTCTTCTCGATTGAGTGTTTCCGCTGAATTAAGAAAGAAGGGCCGAACACTCTCTCTTTGCTGAAGTTTCATTCACTACGATGGTTTTGATAAGTGATAACTCTTAATACAAATGCGTTGTTGCCTTGGTAATGCAAGCATAATGTAAACAAAAGTAATCAATACTCTAAAAGTGTTCAAGTAATAAGATGTGTTGACTTAATTATTATCTGCATAATTGGTTGAGACTGTTGAGTCAAGATGTAAAACAGAAAAATGGAATATTTAAGCTTTTACTCATTATTTTTTTTACCATTTTATTTGAACATACAATTTTCAAAATGCCCTACTTTTATTTAATAAATGAGAGAACATAGATCTACAGTCATATGTGTGAAGCATGTTGCATCGTCAGGTGTTTGTTACTCAAGAATTATGTATATTGTTCTTTGAATTTTTCTGTAGCCATTTTTTTTCTAAACATAGCACATACCTTACCGTACCAAATAAATATATATATATATATTTATATGCATAGAGAGAGAGAGAGAGAGAGAGAGAGAGAGATTTTCTCAATAATGTCTTAGTAATATGATGCTTAGATTTCTGATAAAAAAAATAAGGCTTTGTTTTTTTCTATTGTGTGGATATCCAATGTAATTCAATACATAACAGATATATACAAAATAAATATTCCTCTAAAGTGTGAAATATCCTGTTTAATAACATTTTAATGTTTTTTTCTAATAATAATGGATGAATAATCAAGTAAAGTTAATTCTTCAATAAAGTTGAATTACATAAAGTTGATTATAAAGATGATAATGCTTTACCTTTATTAACAAAATAATAGACTGGGTATAAAGCATTTTTAGCAAATATTTAGGCATATAGCCAATTCTAAATCGATATATAAACAGTTGTGAACCTAATATTAGCATTTTAATTGCTATAAATATATATTTGAATACTAAGTATATATTTAAGGTAGTTGATGAATGATATTTGTGTTGGTAGGTGACTCGGATGACGCTGCTCCTGTAGGATCTGCTCTTCTGTCCTCTACTCCTCCTGCACAGATTTCCCCATTACTGAAAGAAGCATCTCCAACACCACCCTCGTCTCCATCTGTACACATGTCCAGGTACAGACACACAAACACTTACAATCTCTTGAGGTTTCTGCTGTTTACTGAATCTGTGACTGTGGCTGCAGTTCTCCTGGAGGAGGACAGGGTGAGTTGATGGGTCTTCAGGTCGATTACTGGATCGCGCCGTCAGAACGAAAGAAAGAAGTGGAGAAGAGAGATTCGTCTGGCAAAAACACACTCAGGTGCACCTTCCGCTCGCTTCAGGTTAGCCGCCTCCCACAGGGCGGAGCTGAGACCACGCATCAGCCAATCATGTCCATGACTGTTGTCACCAAAGAGAAGAATAAGAAAGGTGAGATATGACATGTCTGAAATGTGAAAATATATCATGATATTTTCAGGTATTTATTGCAATATCGATATTAGTGACAATATACAGGGTGTCCGCAGGGTCTTAATAAGTCTTACATTTCAAAAACTAAAATTCAGGCATTAAAATCACTTAAATCACTGAAATATGGTGTTATGAGTCTTAAATACTTTTAAACAGATCTTAATTTTCATTTGTCCATGTAAAGCTATCCAATCAGTACAACCAACAATCCATCTAAAAAAAAGTTTAGCAAAAGTAAAAGGGATTAACTTCTTACAGTAACATTTGTTTATAAGTACTGCATGTATTTATGCATAAATGTTTGTTGTGAATAAATTTAGTTTATTATAGTTTTTAAAACTTGTCTTTTTTTTAAAGAAAAGTTATGCTATGGTCTAAATTTCATTCATAATGGTCTTTAAAAGGTCTTAAAGTCTTAAAATTGACTGGTGAAACCTGCAGAAACCCTGATATAGTTCATAACCATCCACTGAGAGACAAAAAAATGCTGCATCTTTAAGAGAAAATTATTCATTGTCATAATTTTTTTTGTTGTTTTTTTTTTTTTTTTTTTTTTTATATATATATATATTTATCCCTGCTCCTGGATGCCTACTGTTCAGCAGACCTCAAGAATAATCAAGCTTTTCACAATCATTTAAAGTACCAAAAAGCCATCCTGGGTATTTTATAAGCATAATGGATATTAATAACGTGATGCTAACTGACCTAGCATTTATCACCTCACTGAATACTATATTTAAAAAGTATGATTTCTCGTTCTGTGATATGAAATCACTTCTGGTCACAAATATGGAAGAAGAGTGATTTCAGCGATTTTCACTCGACTAATGCTTTGAAGTGAATTTAAAGTAAACATATGTCAGTAAATCTGTTTGTAAATAGACTAATTAATGCAAAACTATATTGCACATGTACTGTACATATATACTGTACTGTAAACATATACTGTGTACTGTACACATAAATTGCACATGTAAGTCTAATTTTTATCGTGGGCAGAATTTTTACTGGTATATTGCAAAAATATCGCCCATCCCTAATAAAAGCACATTCAAAGATAATCCATTTATAAAATGTACCCTGTTGCTTGTTGAGCCTATTATCATAACATGTTTTCTGTCTCAGTGATGTTTCTGCCTAAAAAGACCAAGGATAAGGAGGCGGAGTCTAAGAGTCAGGTGATAGAGGGCATCAGCCGACTCATCTGCACAGCCAAACACCAGCAGACCATGCTGAAAGGTGATCAGCCAATCACAATACATTAATACTTCTTAAAGGACCATAGTACATAGCAATTTTTTTTCTATTATTACAATTTGATATTACATAATCATTATTAGTATTACCTTTATTATTATTAATACTATTATTGATATCACTGTTGCTGTCATCACAGAATATTACTTTTATCATCAGCAACTTTAATATTATTATTGTTATTATTTACTTAAATAATAGTATTATCATTATTATGACTAAGAATGCTAAATACTATTAATATTATTCTGGTTGCCATTGCAGTTTATACACATTCCTGTTATTTTAATTTCTGCTCTATTACTGTTTATGTGTTCTGTGTTTACTGTATGTTGTATGTTTTGCACTCTTAATAAATATAATTACTGTATAGAAATACCCTAGTACAATACAACAGTGACTGATGTACTGTGGAAACACTGTAGCTTTAAGAACTCGAAACTTCCTTAACAGTCTGAAAAACAGTTAATCTGCAGAAGCGGCACGTTGCAATTCAAACCGTTTCTTGAACTTGGAACAATGTAACTCTAGCTTTGCGAGCACACCATTAAAATATTACATTTACATTGCAAATGATCTGCTCGTAAACCTTGACTGACAACATTTAAAAGGAGTCAGAGACTTTAAAAAAGGACAGATAGTAAAGATAACTGGAAGAGCCTTGTCTGAATATTTCAAACAACAAAATGTAATGATTTAGCCTATTCATTTATTCATTGATTTAGCCAGCATGTTCTAACACTATGCTAGCATGACTGAACGTGTTACTAGCATGTTTTTACATGTTGCTGGCATAAATTAGCATTTTGCTAGCATGTTTAACATTTTATAAGTGTGAATTAGCATTTTCTGTGCATGTAGCAAGTACGTGGCTGACATGTTTGAAAATACTGTTAGGATGGTTAGCAAACTGCATGAATGAGCATATGTTTTAGTATGTTTAGCACATAAGCGTTCTACCAGGGTTAGCAAACATAATTTTATGCTATCTTTTTATTGTTGTATTAAATAAATGAATACTTTTAGTCATGGTTAATCTTTAAAAAGACAACCCTAATAAAGCTTCACAATATTATTGCAGCTTTGAGGACAAACGTCTCTGTATAATTTAGTTATCAACATGGTATAAATTATACACAAATACAGTTCAGTGAACATGTACACAATCATAGACATCACATATATACTATATAACTGCAGGTTAACATGTTACAAACTATGTTTATATATAATAACTTTAACTGTTAAAAGCTATTAATTACTAGTTTATTAGATAGTTATTAGTAGTAATAAAGTTATGGTAACTAATAACCTTATTTTTTTTCCATTTTTGATTGTAATGCATTAATGTGCCCCTTTTGTAAAGCTGCTTTGAATCAATAATTATGGTGAAAAGCACTATACAAATAAACTTGAATTGAATTGTATTGAAATGGTATGAATGAAAACATGGCTCCAGACTAAAGGCTGTGGTGTGTGTTTGGGTTTTGCAGTGTTGATAGATGGAGTCGAGTGGAACGATGTGAAGTTTTTCCAGCTCGCGGCTCAGTGGTCATCTCATGTCAAACACTTCCCTCTGGCCATCTTTGGTCCCTCAAAAGGGCCCTACTGAAGCACTCCTTAACGCTACGGCTGCCTTTACACTCAGAGCTGCCTGATGTCTTTATTTAAAATACCCGCTTTCTCACGGTTTCTGTCCATTTTTGTTGATGTTTGATTGTTCTTTTACGAAAGACTTGATGCATAAAAAGCAACAGCGCTTCTTTTTTTAATTTTTTGGACAATGTACGTTGAGCTTTTAAAATCCAGCGGTGTTTATTAAGTGAGACGACTAATGAACTGAATCTTTAACTCCGTAACTAGTGAGTTTTTTGCTCATTCACAAGGATGTTCCACACATTTTAGCATACGTGGGAGAGGAAACCAGCAAAAGGGAGAAGGAAGGGCTGATGATTTGTTTAAAGGACTCAATCTGGATCGGATTGTCCTGAAGAAAGCAGAAGAATTTTCTCCTGAGCGCTGTATAACCTCAGCAAGGTCTCAACGAATCTCTTAAAGGGACAGTTCACGCAAAAATATGTTTACTCAAGTGGTTCCAAACCTATGAGTCTCTATTTTTTCTGTTGAACACAAAAGGAGATATTTTGAAGAATGTTAGATTCTGGTAGTCATTATTTTCCATTGTAGGAAAAAAAAATACTAAGTCAATGTTTAACAATTTCTAACATTCTTCAAAACATCTTCTTTTGTGTTCTACAGAAGAAACAAACAGGTTTGGAAAAAGTTTATTGAGTAAATGATCACAATTGTTTTTGGTGAGCTATCTCTTTAATGTCTGTGTTTCAGTTTCCACTTCATTTTATTTGGTGTGTTTTGTATGTGTGTATATGAATGTATTCACTGAAGGTACTGAACGCTAAAGCACTTTTAAAACATGTCTAGATTGTGTTTTTGTTGTAATATGCTTTTTGTGCAGCAGAGCTTTGACAGACTGGACTGGACTGAGTGTCTGTGTCTCCATCAGACCGTCACACCTGTGTGCTGCACTCGCTAAAAACCTTTTTTATTCTTAACAATTCTTAAAATGTAATGCACATTTTCTGTTTTGTTTGTTGCTTTTGCTTGTTCTTGTTTCCCTAAATGCTGTATTGGATATTTAGAAAAATGTGCCTAAAACTTTTGAGAACACGTCCAGGTCATATTTCACCCTCAAAATTGTATATTGAAAAATATGCAGTTAAATTGTTTTAAAAGGTGTGTGTGTGTGTGTGTGTGTGTGTGTGTGTGTGTGTGTGTGTGTGTGTGTGTGTGTGTGTGTGTGTGTGTGTGTGTGTGTGTGTGTGTGTGTGTGTGTGTGTGTGTGTGGGTGTGTGTGTGTGTGTGTGTGTGTGTGTGTGTGTGTGTGTGTGTGTGGGTGTGTGT
>CAIGQW010000302.1:15773496-15784342 GCA_903798125.1 Danio choprae | reverse complement strand
TGTTCTGTTGATCACAAAATTAGATATATTGAAGAATGTTGGAAACCTGTAACCATTGACATCCATAGTAGGAAAAACAAATACTATGGAAGTAAATAGTTACCGGGTTCTAACATTCTTCAAAATATGTTCTTTTGCATTAAAAAAAAATATATATATCTAACTGGTTTGGAACTACTCAAAGGTGAGGAAATGATGACAGAGTCTTTGAAAGAACTATCACTTTAAGTGTCATAGTCACCAGGTTGGAAAAATGCCATTCGTCAAACTGTAGCTGCAAGTTAAAACGGTGTAAAAT
This sequence comes from Danio choprae, assembly GCA_903798125.1. Lineage (NCBI taxonomy): Eukaryota > Metazoa > Chordata > Actinopteri > Cypriniformes > Danionidae > Danio > Danio choprae. The sequence goes on along the minus strand of CAIGQW010000302.1, from coordinate 15,784,044 downwards.
TGAATCCAGATATGCTCACTAAAGACATCGTTCACTAAAACGGACCGTGAATTTTGTCACCCTCATACAATATGTATATTCACTGTGGAAAAAAAATACAGGGTTCCACACAATTCATTCATGTTGTCCCAACACAAAACTTAATAAATGTAAGTGCATTGAACATAAAACAATTAAGATGTCCCAAAGAAAATCTCAAGAATTGTATAGTTTCAGCTTGTTTTAAATAAGTAGTTTGAACAAGAAGCAAAATAATTTTTTGAGTGTGGTTGATTAATAAAACTAATAGAAGATTCTTAGCTGAAACTGTGGTCTGAGTCAATGTCTACCAGCAGTTTTCCTTCTGCTTAGTCCCTTTATTCATCAGGGGTCGCCACAGCGGAATGAACCGCCAACTTATCCAGCATATGTTTTACACAGCGGATTCCTTTCCAGCTGCAACCCAGTACTGGGAAACATCCATACACAATCATTTACACATACACTACGACCAATTTAGTTTATTCGATTCACCTATAGTGCATGTCTTTGGACTGTGGGGGAAACCGGAGCACACGGAGGAAACCCACACGAACACGGGGACAACATGCAAACTCCACACAGAAATGCCTACTGACCCAGCCGGGACTCGAACCAGTGACCTTCGTGCTGTGAGGCGACGGTGCTAATCACTAAGCCATCGTGTCGCCCTTCAAAGAAACATATACAGGCAAAATAAGATGTATATGGGTGGTTCCTAAAGAAATTGAACATTATTACCTTATTAAATTACAGCCTCACAAATGCTCTGTGAGTGTAATTGAGTGTGTTCCGGACAGTCTGAAGCATGAGCTAGCTGTTGCACAATGATGTAAGATTTGGCGCAAACTTAAAACATATGCTGACATTGCTTATTTACACTGCTTGTTTAGCTCTAAATTTCTGCCTTCGTAAGCAGCATTCCAAGGTAGGAAAGCATCAAGGAACATCTGAATCTACTTCCTGTGTTAGAACGTTCCTACATATAATTGAATTTTGAAGCATACATGTGTCCTTCTGCTGCCTTCAATATCCCACAGTCCTGTGCGTTCCATTTCTGACAGTTGAGCTAAAAAATTCAACTTGGCATCTCAAAGAGGTGTTATTTTGTGTGTAAAAATGTACATTTGTGACATTTTCAACTTTTGATTGAATTTCTAGCAACAATTTAGTGTTGTAGTAAGCAAATACTCCCTTGGTTATCACCAGAGAAATCAGTTTTACAAGGTGTTTTCGTGGAAAAATGCTGACTCCAGAGTTTTTACACATCTCGGATTTATGCGGAATGATTTTGAGAGTGTAGGAGTTAAATACTAGTTATTTTGAAATAATAAAAAACACTTGATTTTATTTAAGCTTTATAGTCAATCCAATTAGAACCACTTGTTTGGTAAACAAAGCAAGCAGGTCTCAAATAATACATTTTACCACTAGAAGACAGTAAATATTACTTTACAAATTGTATGTACATGATCTAATTATTTGCAAATAGTGAAATTAGAATTAAAAATATATATATTTACACACATTTACATAAGTACATAAATAAATTGAATGATGGGTGTAGACTTTTGCAGGTGCAGATTTTAGGTCTACTGATAAGGGACAAGTCGCCTGCATATGCTTTCGGGCGCAACCAATTCTGTGGTTTTATATTAAGGATGGTGTGCTGGGTCATCAATGCATGATGCCAACAGTCGGTCGGCGAGTAAACCAATATAATTAATGGAAAAAAAATAGGCCTATGCGTATAGACATAATGTAATGCTGTACAGTAACGTGTAATTTGTTTGCTTCGGTTGTCTATATTTTAATCATTTCATGATGATGTGATGGTGTGTTTTATCTGCCTGATTCTGATTTGACTTCTTCCCGCTGAACTGGGCGGGCTGTGTGTCGTTTGATTCTGGCTATTGGCCCGACAGTGGAAACGCAACCTAATTTTGGCCTCACTGTTCAAGCTCCCGGGCTATTGGCCTGGCCCGGTCCGATTAAAATCCCTGGCTCGCACTGGCCCGACAGTGGAAATACGGGTAATGTTTTTATATAGGTTGCAGCATCGAGGAAAAGCACAAGTATCTTTTTGATGAAAACTACAACACACATTCTCAGTCTGTAAGCAAACCATGTCAGCTTATATGCGTCATTGTGCAGCCCTTTTAAAGGGGACCTATTATGCCCCTTTTTAAAAATGTAAAATAAGTCTTTGATGTTCCTAGAGTGTGTAGGTAAAGTTTCAGCTTAAATACCCCATAAATAATGTTTTATAACTCTTTAAACTGCCCTTTTTAGGCTTTGATCCAAATTGTCCCATTTTTGGTGACTGGCGCTTTAAATTCAAATGAGATTGTTCTCCCATCCCACTTTTAAAAATTATCTTCAGCAGGTACAGTGAAAACTCTAATGGCAGACGGCCATTTCCCCCTCTGATGACACGTACAAAAGGAGAATGTCAATCAAAGTGTTTCTGCAGACTGTATTATCAAGTGTGAATATAAAAAATAGATTTAATTAATTTTCACCGTTAGAGGCTGGCTATATTCACACACAACTGTGTTCAAACCCCTTATAAAAGTGTTTTTTGCATAGTAGGTCCCCTTTAATGCCTACTCTAGACATTTCAGACTATTTTTGTGAGAGTTTCTGTTGTACTCTTTTTCTTGCTGACTCATTAATTGGTTGCAGCTGTTGCTGATTTCTTTTGGCTTCGCATGTTCATTCCTGGTTGAGGTTTTATTTCTGTCTTCATGTTTTTACTTACATAAGGCATGTATTATTATTATTATTATTAGTTTAATGAATAGAAAGCTCAAAAGTACAATGTTTATTTTATTTACAAAGCTTCTGTAACATTGTGAATCATCTATACATGTTTACATAATATCGATCCATTCAATTGATCAGAGGTAAAAATATGCTGTCGCTTTTGATCAGTGTAATGCATCCTTATGTGGTCAGTTATATATAACACACGTCTGCAGACATTCTCCACATCCTTAAAACGGTAATGGAAACTTGACACTAGTTCAGCACGAGGCAGTCACCTGAATCTCTTTCATTAGATATAAATGTTCTGTCTTCCAGTCCGCTTTGACTTTTATTTATGGGGATAATTCGTTTATCAGATGTGCCACACTGACCTGAGATCAGACCCTGGTGCAGTGATTACGTTTGTCAGTAATGCATCTTGATGAGGTATATTTTGCAGGTCTCCAAATAGTAGTAATAACAATATAAAATGACAAATTCGCTGAGTAGATATTCATAACATGGAGATAATACAATAAAAATAAAAAGACAACCTGAAAATTCTCAATTTATTAGGTATGGATCTTAATTAAAAGAACATCTTAAATAATATCTGATAATAATTCTTTATAATCTTAAATTTCATAATTGTTGAGCATTTTTATGTAGAAAATAAGAATTTTTCAGACAAACACAAATGTTTTTTTATTTTTTTTTACTTTTTTATTTTAAATTTCAAATTTTATCAGGAGTTTAAAGAACAAAACAAAAAATAAAGTTTTACTAAAACTTAACTTTAAATTGTAAATCCAGGGCAAGTTTGTCATGTGGTCTCTTAATTTTAAATATATATGGATAGCATCTGTTGTAGCAAATCAGAACAAGGGTACGAGATTATAAGTTTCCCAAAAGCTTCCCAGACTTTTACGTGATGTACCGCAGCCAGATTGCATGCATTTATACACTCGAGAGTTTGTTCCTCTTGTGAATCTGTTGATGTGTTTTCTGTTGTAGGGGGAGACGACCGCAGGGTGTTGCTGTGGCACATGGAGAAAGCAATACATTCACGGGCAAAACCAATGAAGCTGAAGGGGGAGCACCTGTCCAACATCTTCTGCCTGGCGTTTGACAGCACCAACAAACGTGTTTTCTCAGGAGGTACAACACACAGCTGCTCAGATTCACAATGCTTTTTCACATTAACTACAACTGTTGGTGGAAATATTCACTTTTAGGAGTTGCAGGAGGAACAGGGCTGAACAATACTGGAAAAATATGCGATGTTGTTGAGTGTTACTATAAAGATGTTTCTTCTGATATAACCTTTCCCTAGAAAAATGCTATTTTTATTAGCTATGATATTAAATCATTTGTTTATTTAATGATATTAGAAGATATTTTAGATCAATTTAGACTACAAATATTGTGTCAAGGGGCAAACATTTATTCTTTAAAACCCTATGGCTGCATCTGAAATTAAAAATTTCCCTCTATGTAGTATGTTAAAAACAGTATGTGAGCCGAGTTGTATGTCCAAATTCACAGTATTCAAAAAAGAGTATGCGTGAAGTACCTGAATGACCTACTAATTCCAGAAAGATTTTGCTGTGCGTCCGAATTCCGTTCATACTACTTGCATTCATACTATATAGAACATACTTTTCTAGTGGTCATGAAGTTATTCAAATTCAAAGGAAGTACCTACTCGACTAGTAGGCAATTTCAGACGTAGCCTATGAGTGAGTGAAAACCTCAGCAGATATTCTGACTCTAATTGGCTGTTGTCTTTTTTTTTTTCTTCTGCCATAAGTATTTTTTTTAGCTCTGGGTTTGCCTTTGGGCTGCTCCAGCCTATAGCAGAACAGCAACTACTGGGGAGGTGGGGCTAAAGATAGTAAGCCCCCATCTGATTGGTCAAATTTAGATAAACCACAAATGCACAAAATAAATGTAATTTATCACATCTCTGAGATGTGCATATTACATATACTGTTATCGGGATAAAGATAATTTTGCAATATATTGTGCAGCCCTAGTTCTAAGAACACAATTTGGGTGAACTAGCTATGTGAAACATTGGCAAATTCAGAGAAAGGCTAATGTTAGCACTTATTACCTGTTGCTGTTGTCTGCTGCATTGTGTTGCAGTTTAGTCTCATAAATGATATGTTCACATTCCATCTCCTTTGTCACAATCATCAATCTCATTCTTTTCAGTGCAGTGCTTGATGATGATGTTGGCCTGCTTATGTAATTTCAGAGTTGATTTTTCCTAGAGAGGAAACCAAATGTGAACTCATTCTGTTTGTTTGTACAGGAAATGATGAGCAGGTGATTCTGCATGACGTGGAACGTGGCGAGACTCTCAATGTCTTCTTGCATGATGACGCCGTGTATGGTCTGTCCGTCAGTCCTGTTAATGATAACGTCTTCGCCAGCTCCTCTGATGACGGACGAGTTCTCATTTGGGATACCAGAGAACCACCACATGGAGGTACACACATGTGCTGGTTTACTTTTTAGGATGGATCGCTTTAATGACACATACGGGACACTATATGTTTATGGATAAAAGTGGTTTTTAGTATTTTTTAGTGGTATTGAAAGAAGACTTTTAGGGATGTGTGATATTGACATGACTTTTTTTTCTCTCAAAAGAGTTTTATTGAACGTACATGTCAGACATAAAATATACAGTACAGTTTTTTTTTTTTGAAACCCTTCCAACCCACAACAGATTCCATCACACCCACATACATTTAAGTTTTATAAAATTATATATGATAAATTTATTTTATTTATCAATATAGATATTTATTTATTTGTAATGACAAAATTATAAAAAATAAATCAGGTTGCCAAGTAATTTAAAATATTAGTACATCCTCTTATAAAACATTGTATTTTTTCTAAGGTCACATGGTGTAAAAGGTCTATAAGCCATTGCTTAAAGGTTGGAAAGGATCTTTCTTTCCATTTGAGCAGTATTAACCTAAAAGCTAGAAGCATAGCAAAGGCAATCACATTTTCCTTACTTTTATAAAAACATTAGGATTTGGTGTAATACCAAATATTGAAATTATCATCACAATATGTTTTGATAGTAAAAGCTTAAGATTTCTTTTGCTGAGGGCCTTTTTGTGCACAAAATAAAAAGTACTGTTGCTTGTGTGATATTACTTAACAAAATCATATCTTATAAATATATATATCATTTGTAGCATAATTTATATAACATAATTGTATTTAATAAATATTTCACACCCAATGTTAATTTAATTTGATAAAATTACAGCAAAAAGGGTTCTTTAATTTTTTGTTTTATCTGCCATTTGTTTGTGTGTGTGTGTGTTCTAGAACCGTTCTGCTTGGCCAACTATCCTTCAGCGTTTCACAGCGTGATGTTTAACCCTGTTGAGCCTCGTCTTCTGGCCACCGCAAACTCTAAAGAGGGAGTGGGACTATGGGATATCCGCAAACCCCGCAGGTGAAATGGAGACCTGTCTAAAAGACTAACACAATCTTACAAACAGCTCTTTAACTGATTTCTTTCAAAGGAGAAACATTGTTTCGAGAGCTGCCAAATCCTTTTTTTGCAGACTAATTGTCAGATCTCAGCGCTTTCACAAAGTCATTCCATTTCGAAACACCCATAATATAATAAGATAAACAAAAATGTTATATAAAATAAAATAAAAATGATATTGCAAAGGGACTAAGCTGAAAAGAAAATGAATGAATGAATGAAAAATAAAATTGCTAATGAAATGAAATGATGCTGAGGACAATCATTTATAAAAAAAAAAAATTATAATGTAAAATTTTATATTTTTGAGATTTATCCAAAGTAAAGATGGCTTATGCTAAATGGTTTACACTAATTGCCATAAGTTAATTTTGTTTGCATAAGTCATTATCTTAAAGTACAATCAGTACAATTTTTATTTATTTATTTATTTATTTATTTATTTAACGATGTAATGCTTTTGTTCAGGAAGGATTAATTGATTTGATCAAAAGCAATCAAGACGCTATAATATTACAAATAGTTTCTATTTAAAATAAATGCTTTATATTCATGAAAGAGTTTTGAAAAATGTCACCATTTCCGCATTAAGCAAAACACTCATGATAATATTCTTTATGACTAAATTGGCATTTTTGAAAACATCTGAAACATAATGTGAAGCTGGAATATTTTTTTAAATCAGCTTTGATAAGACATGAATAAATTACATTTACATTTTTTAAATATTAAAATGCTAAAATAGTCTTTTAATTATAATATTGTTTGATGATACAAATATTGTTTTTATTATCAAACTAAATCCTTGATATGACCATCAAGAATCTTCTTTCAGAAACATTAATAAAATATTACCAACATCAAACAGTAGTGTACATCCAACTGAAATAGAGCAGTGCTAATTTGTTAGCATTATTGTACAGTAGGGCTGCACAATACATTGTTTCAGCATCTATGCGAAGTCACATTGCAGGATAGTGGGGTCATTGAGTGAAATATGATTAATTGCATTTGATTTTTAAGGCATGTGACTAGGTAAGCATTTCAAACAGATTTAAGACATTTGGGTACAATAAATGAAACTTTAAAACTCAAAGATGAATAGTTTATTATATAATTATTTTCACAATTAAAACAATACAGTGTTGTTATTATTATTATTATTATTATTATTATTATTATTATTATTATTATTATTATTATTATTTGATTATTTAATTTCTGTTCCAGGAAACTGTTTGACTTCCCAGAAAATTACAAATCATTGTTTATTTCCTTTCTATCTTTGTTTTATTTAACTATGCTTTAAAAATGTGTAATTATATTTTATTATATATTATATTTCTGACCTACAAATCCCAATCAATTCTTTACAAATAGAACTATTCAAGTCATCTGGTGAAATTGTATTCGTAACACAATATATATTGCAGTAAAAGAAAATATTGCATTGTCAGTTTTTTTCAATATCATGCAACCCTAATGAACAGCAAATAATTTATTAATGCAAAATTATGATGATCAGGGCATTAAATCAGCCTAAAAGAGTTTCTTTTGAGCTAATAACCTGGTTTATTGGACATCAAAGCTTCTAACCAAATTTGTAAGTAAATATATATCAAATAATGAATTTAAATTCTTAATTATGTGTGAGAAAGACTCTAAAACCTAAGAGGAATATGAAAGTAACACAGTTGAGGAACAACTAGGAACAGTGTCCAAATCTAAAGCTTATTATCATTATACAAACATATTTGACTTCTGTTGCATAATCAGAATAAATTTTTAGTCCAGGGCCTCACAGTGGCGCAGTGGGTAGCACGTTCGCCTCACAGCAAGAAGGTCGCTGGTTCGAGCCTCGGCTGGGTTAGTTGGCGTTTCTGTGTGGAGTTTGCATGTTCTCCCTGTGTTGGCGTGGGTTTCCTCCGGGTGCTCCGGTTTCCCCCACAAGTCCAAAGACATGCGGTACAGGTGAATTGGGTAGACTAAATTGTCCGTAGTGTATGAGTGTGAATGGGTGTGTATGGATGTTTCCCAGAGATGGGTTGCAGCTGGAAGGGCATCTGCTGCGTAAAACATATGCTGGATAAGTTCATTCCGCTGTGGCGACCCCAGATTAATAAAGGGACTAAGCCGAAATAAAAATGAATGAATGAATGAATGAATGAATGAATTTTTAGTCCAAATGTGCACTGTGATGGAAGTAACAAGGCCTGCTCTATTATAATACACTGCTATATAACAAATCTGCTATACTGCCTGAGACCACTAGAGGGTAGCAGAGCTTTTGTAAAAATGTCCTTTGGTGACTGTAAACAGGATCTCCTGAAAATCAGTGAATCTTGTTGATGTTCTTTTGTATGAAACTGCTTTGCTGTGTGTTCATGTGTCTCTGTGTGTCTGTGCTGCAGTTCTCTGTTGCGGTACGGAGGAAGTTTGTCTCTTCAGAGTGCCATGAGTGTTCGCTTTAACAGTACGGGGACGCAGCTGCTGGCTCTGCGCAGACGTCTGCCACCCGTCCTGTATGAGCTTCACTCTCGCCTGCCCAGCTTCCAGTTTGATAACCAGGGCTACTTCAACTCCTGCACTATGAAGAGCTGCTGCTTCGCTGGTGACCGAGATCAGGTTAGAGGAGTGTGTGCAACACTGTCAGGACTATTCTATATAAAAAAACCAACAACAACAAATGCATTACCATTCAAAAGCTTTAAGTAAGTAAAAATAAATCAACATTTATTTAGAGTTATGCATTAAATTAATCAAATATTAAATGTGTTTATTGTAATGCACTGAAAAAAAATGATTCATTGGATTTACTCAATTTTTTTAAGGTAAGTGGTTTGCAAACAGTTTATTTGGGCTGAGTTTAAACAAACAAGTTAAGTTGAAGATTATAAAATTAGTTTAAATTCAGCCCATATAAATTGTTTGCAACAATTTTGCCAAAGTAATTTTTTTCAGCGTAATAACCATTTCTAATCATGACATTACATAGAACATTTTTAGATTTATGATCAAACAGAATTAGTTTTGATGACCATGAAGAATCTTCTTTTAGAAATAAAATAAAGAAATACCATCCTCAAACATACAACAGAAATAGAACAGTATTAGCCTTAATGTACAGCAAACCATTTACTATTGCAAAATTATGATGATCAAGGCCTAAAAAAGTTTCTTTTGAGGTAATAACCTGGTTAATTGTACATTCAAACTAGTTACTTACACAATTTTAACCAATTATGTAAATAAATATACATACAATTATGAATTTAAATGGTTTGATTATGTGTGAAAAGGAAGAATATGAAAGTAGCACTGGTGACTAGGTAGTGTCCAAACATAAAGTTTATTGTCATTATACAAACATATTTGGCTGCTGTTGCATAATCAGAGGAATATGTGGGATATGGACAATTTAGATGCTATAACTATATGACCAAAACAATTCCTGATTATTATAAAAACACTAATCATTTCATTTTACAAGCAAAATATACAATAAGCTGTTTTTTTTTTAAAGAACATATTAAATTGTTCAAAATGACAGTATTAAAGTATATAATATCACAAAAAAAAATATCTGATTTGAGTAAATAGTGCTTTTTTTACTTTGTTGCATTGTTTGCAAGAATCCACTCTCTATTAGACGTATTTTATTGCACTGTCCTGCTTTTTATGTTTGTATATGATTTTTAGTAAAGGTTTTGAATGATCTTGTAAGAAGTCTGATGTAATACAACTTTTTGTTTGTTTGTTGGTTGACTGTATTTATTATTTTTGTATTATTCTGAATTGGTTTTGCCATGAAGATTGCCAATGAAGCTGACATGGCGTTAAATAAAAAATATGATATGATTAAAAATAAATAAACTATTCATATTCATCCAAAACCTTTCAATAAAATGCTGCCTTGGTGAGCATAAGAGAATTGTAGATTTTTTTTTTTTTTAATCCTCCCAACCCTAGACTGTGCAATATTTCATTAAATCATATTAGATCATTCACCAGTTGCCAGTTTTTTGACTATAGGGATGTGCCAGAGATAGAAAGAAAGTAGTCATCATTTGAAAGGGCTTTTATTAGTTTACTGATTTGTCTGTGTCTGCTGAGCCTGTCTCATGCAAGAGCATCACAGTCATCTCTTTTTTTATGTCAGTTAATGTGTAATGTAACAACTTTTTTTGACTGATCATTAATGATTGTGCAGAAGAAGAGTGTGCATGTGTGTACTTGTTTGTGTGCATTCTTTGTGC
>CAIGQW010000302.1:15760740-15773096 GCA_903798125.1 Danio choprae | reverse complement strand
CAACCAGCATTCTTTAAAATATCTTCTATTGTGCTAAACAGAAGAAAGAAACTTGTAAAGGTTTGAAACCACATGAAGGAGAGTAAATGATGTCATTTTCATTTTTGGGTGAAGTATATTTTAGAACCAAATGTAAACACAATTTAACTACAGCAGGTTTTGCTCTATTTTAACAGAGTAAATAGTTTCATACAAATCCATAGCAGAATTGACTTATTTCAGTTTTACTGAATGAATCAGTTGAGTTTGTTCACCGCCTACATTACCATTTTAGTAGCGTCATGATTTTATATTCAAATGTTTCTATTTACTTACTTACTCCCAGGGCCATTTATATCGAAGTTGATATTTAGCCACACCATATTGGTGTTTCGTAACATCTGGTTTTTATGAGGTGGGTTGTTAGCCCAACACTCAACCCACAACCTGGAGGACCAGGACATGCACACATACACTATGGACAATTTAGCTTACTCAGTTCACCTGCAGCACATGTCTTTGCACTGTGGGGGAAACCAGAGCACCCGGAGGAAACCCGCGCGAACACGGGGAGAACATGCAAACTCCACAGAGAAATGCCAACTAACCCAGCCGGGGCTCGAACCAGTGATCTTCTTGCTGTGAGGCGACAGCGCTAAATGGTTTTATTTAAAACATTAAATTCATAACATTAATGATGCCATTACAATTATAGTGTAAATGTCTTTCTATTAATTTGTTTAGAGCTTTCCTTATAATAGCAATATTTCCTCATAAAAAGCAATATGAATGCGATATAAAGTTTACTTTGTCGCTGATGAGTTTGCTCCCCTGTGATTTAAATTGATCAAATGTGGATTATAACTTTTAAATAGTTTAAAATTTTTTTTTAAATTGGTTCTTTAGAACTTGTATTCATTAAAAAATCCAGAAAAAAATATCAAGCGGCTCAGTTGTTTTAACATTGATAATAATAATCTGAAATGTTTTCTGGGAAATGACTTCTGGAGGTTCACTGTTACAGTGATGCTGCAAAATTCAGCTTGCCATCATAAATGTCATTTTAAAATATATAGAAAAGCATTATTTCAAATTGTAGTAAATGTTACAGTTTCTTGTTTTATATTCAGCCATAGGGACTTCTTTTAAAATGTTTGCTGTGACTAAAGTTTCAATATGCAAATTAGGATTGAAGCTACCCTGAAGGCAACTCCAATTTCAATATTTATCTCTAACAAAACAGCATCAGCAGCATCCATCCTTATTTGGTTTCCCTGTCTGGAATAGAGGCGCGTTTTAACATGCAACTCCTTTTCTGTTTCAAGAAAAAAAGTCATATGGGTCTGAAACAACAAGAGGGTGAATAAATGGATGAAGTGGGTAAACCATTCCTGTCAGACACGAGCAGACCTGCCACACACACATAGCAAAACATTCAGCATGTGTTGGAAAAATCATCATGTCTGAACTTGTACGTGTCCTCCGTTTAGTCTTAAATGAATTTCTGCTGTCGCTTGTTCGGCCGCACCTAAAAGCCTGAAGGCACAGAATCTAGGCATGATTTTACCCATTAGTTTCACTGTCCTTTCTTGTCATCACTATAAAGCAAGCCACCGTTACAGCTTCACAACTGCAGCTTCCTGACAAATATATAACGCACTAACAAGCGGTTTCTTTCTGGTTAGCGATGTGATGGGTGTCGCTGTGGTTTTTCCAGCTGTCATGTTTGTTTTTTCAGTGTTTGTCATGAGTGTAACAGTGAGGCTGTAGTTTATCCTTTGCTGGTGGTTCTTGTGAAATCGTTTTTTGGCAGGCTGTTGATGTTGAGTAACACTTGCGCACTGAGGGCCTGTTCTCACTCACTAAACTCGAGTTTGTCAGAGACCATCATTGCATGTTTTTTTATGTAACGTGCAAACGGACACATCTGCTGTTTGCGCAGACATTGACGTGGCTGCGGTGATTTATACGTTCAATTCGGTAATAATTCTGTAATAGTCTGGGGTGTTGGGACTCATGTAGTACTGAAAAAGACAGTTCACGTTGTGCTTTCACAGTGACAGCATGTTCACTTTTTTATGTCTTTGGGCTTATCAAGCCTGCATTTATTCAATAAAAAATATAGTTAAATATATTACATTTATTCTTGTGATGTCAAAATTTAGTCTTCAGTGTCACATGATCCTTCACATCATGCTGATTTGATGCTCAATAAACTTTTCTGATTATTATTAATGTTTACTTTTTTCAGGATTCTGTGATATAGAATAGCATGTATTTAAAATAGACATCTTTTGTGATATTCATTCATTCATTTTCCTTCGGCTTAGTCCCAGCAGAATGAACTGCCAACTTATTCAGCATGTTTTACACAGCGGAATACAGGTTTATACAATAATGAAAGAATAATATATAGCAATAATGGTAGGAAAAGTTAAAATTAAGGAAAATAAAATATTTTCCAAGTAAGTACCAACTTTAAGAAGTGAAATGATAAATGAAATTCTGTCATGTGATTCAACCAGTTTCTTTCTTCTGTTAAACATAAAGAAAGTTATGCTGAAGTATGCTGGGAAAAACAGCCTTTGACTTCCATAGATTCTTTGTTCCTACCATGGATGTCAGTGCCTGCTCTTTCCAACATTCTTCAGTATATCTTCCTTTGTGTTCAACAGGAAATTCATAAAAGTCTAGAACCACTTTAATCTGTTTCACAATATGTGTATGTTGTCTTTAAATTCTAGTATTAAGGTACCTTGTAAACTTGCAACATAAATGCCATGTGAATGGAGCCTAATTCAGCCTCTCTGCTTTTCTCTGTGTGCAGGTTTGGAGTCCGTATAAGCAGCCAGACAGTTTAGGAGATTTGGAAGGCCTGGTGGAAGACAAGTCTCGCTCTCTCTACACTCATGAGGAATACATAAGCCTGGTGCTCAACAGCGGGACTGGCCTGTCACATGATTATGTCAGCCAGTCAGTGCAGGAAGACCCTCGAATGATGGCCTTCTTTGACTCGCTGGTTCGGCGTGAGATCGAGGGCTGGAGCTCGGACTCCGACAGCGACTTGAGCGAGGGTGCGATTCTGCAGCTGCACGCCAGAGCCCGGCGGTCGACCCGCTCCACGCGATCCACACCACGATCTCCTGCTACTGTGTCCGCCACTCATCAAAGTGACTCCGAACACTCGTCTTCATCTTCTCTAGCTGGACCGGATGTGTCCGGGACCGAGCGGACGGATCAGGATAGAAGCGGGTCACAGAGGAGCCGGGCCAGACCACGTGCTTCTGCGTTTCTGCTTGATCTTGTGAACGAGGATTCAGATTCCAGTGGGTTTTGGTTGGACCCGATGCCCCGTCCCAGATCCCCTAGCCCACGTGAAAACTCGAGTCTTTCTAGCCACGCCTCCTCGGCGGGCGTAGCCTCCAGTTCAAGCTCCTCCCCCAGCTCATCTTCTAGCTCCTCCTCCAGTACTGATGGAGTTGACGAGGAGCTGCGCAGGAGCCGGATGCGACAGCGCAATGCAGCCAGATGGAGGCGCCATATTGGCTTTTCTACAAGAGACTCGGCCCAAACACATCACGGCGCCACAGACTCCTCCAACTATCCCAACATTTCCGTCCACGATCAGTCGTCCCCCTCTTCGTCCTCAGGTGACGAAGATCGGCCTTTCAGAAATCGTGGAAAACAAAAGCCAAGTTCGTCGCACTTATCTGACAGACAATCGCAGTCCAGATGTAGGCGCCGCATCACTTCCTCCTTCTCCGGGGCTGGGGACGCCCCTTTGGAGAGGGCGAAATCCAGAGCAGGCTTTCTGGTGGAGTCTGGGGAGGAACTGGAGCGAGGGAGAACTAGCGGAGAAGAGTTGAGTACTGTGGAGGATTTAAACCTGACACTCAGCAGTCGCACCACAGCGGCTGGGGTTAACGGACGTCCACACATTGATGAGAACTGTGCAGACTCTATTCACCCAGAATGCTCTGGGGCAGACACAGAACTCGGTAAGAGCTCTGGTGACTCCAGGACCCAGGGGGAGCCCTCTGAGCGGGAGATTGCCAGTGTTGCTGGGAAACGGACTTGTTCGGACTCGGGAGACGAGGAGGATTCTCCATCGGAGAAGAGGGCGAAGACGTGGTGATGTCACAGCACAACTCACTGGCTCAGAGTCAAACTTGTTTTGAGTTGTTCATCTTTAGACTCTTTTTGGTTTATCATTTCTGAACCAAGTTCTCTTTTTCTCTTTATATGATGTCATGCATTCTGGGGTCACACCGCAGTGATGACACTAAAAAAAAAAGATATTAGTGATATTATGTTATTCGAGGAAAAAAAAATAACTGCAGAGCTTTTGTTTTCATGGTATTTTAGTTCCATTGAACCTGTAACTTTTATGTTGGTGTGGTTCTGGATTGTTTTTGTTTTTGGACTTGGAAAAGAAAAGGGATTTGAGAGCATTTCTGCAAGAATGCTGCTTGTGCGTTTATGTCAGTGGAACTGGGATGGAGAAGGGGAGGGGGGGTGAAAACAGTGTTTCCATGGTAGCCTCATTGAGCAGCAGCTGTTTGAGTTGTGCATTAAAGTTCTGTTCCAGTGTTTCCACAGAAAGCCTTATGTCATGATTCTTCTTCCTCATCGGATGCCGTTGTGATCTTCAATGAACAGGAAGCTGCCTGCTGTAATTTCTAAATCGTTCTCTAGAATATTGCAATGTGAGAATCGTCACCATGGTGATACATCAGTATTTGCTAATGTAGTGTATTGCAGAGCCAAGTGCAAGATTTATGAGAGCATGCAGTCGCAGGCCGCTTTATTAGGTACACCTTAGTTGGACATGTTTCGTCTTTACAACTGCCTTAATACTTTATTCCACGTTGATCTGATTGCATTGGCCGTCACTGCAGATTTCTCGGCTGCAAATCTCCCATTCTAGCACATCCCAAAGGTGCTTTATTAAGCTGCTTTTCCACAGCGCAGTACGGTACAGTCTGCTATGACTCGGCTTAAAAATGGTTGGGATTGTTTCTATAGTTGCATCACCTCTACTACTGAAAACTTTTTTATTTCAGGTCATCCCTTCTGCTATTCGGCTACCAATGAGAAAAACGCATGGACCTCTTGTGGTGACACTGATGGTGCCATTTCAGGTGACTTTTTTTTTCTTGCAGTGGTATAAAAACTGTTAAGTCATGTGAACTAACAATACAGCAGTTTTGGTTTGGTATTTTGTGTCGTAGGTTTGGTGTTTTGTGTTGCAAGTCCAATGCTGCTGGTAGTGACAATTCTCTCGGGCCAACTAGTGATCAGCAGTAAGCATACATCAGGTCACTTGAAGCTCACTATTGGGGGTACAAAAAAACTAATAGGTACATAATGCAAAAAACACACAAAACAGACTGTTCCAAGCTGTGCTATACCATGCAGTGAAAAAAGTGGCTTTATATTGAGGTCTGGTGATGCTTAAAGGCCATTTGAGAATGCTGAACTTATTGTTTTGTTCAAGAACCAGTTTGCGATGATTTGGATGTTTATCTCATCATTTATCTGCATTATATCTCTGAAAGTAGCCATCACAGGATGAGTACACTGTAATGGGATGGACATGATCAGGAACTATACTCAGGTTGGCTAGCAGCTTACATTGTTGGTACAAATCAGAATGGATCCATGCTTTTACATTGCTTCAATTCTGATACTACCGTCTGCATATTGTAGCAGAAGTTGAGACTTAGACTCACCACAATTACAACATAAGATTGTCTCTGTAAAATGTAGCTTCAGTTTCCTGTTTTCTTCTTCTGCTGCCGTAGCTCATCTTCACGGTTTATGTTGTGTGGGTAACACTTTATTTGGAGCGATTTTCATAACATTGTCATGACACCATAGTTAGTTATGACATGACGCAATTTATGTGTATGAATCAGATTTTATGCATGCTTAGGGCAACTGTCATCATGTGTCATAAACATGATTGTCATGAGGCCATTATAACTGTCATGAATATTATTATAATCACTATTTTCAATAGAACAAAATTGATATGTCATTAATTTGTCATTTCTCAGTTAAAGTGTCAAACTGTCAATACTCTGTCAAAAATTTTTATGACAGCGTCATTAATATTTAATGATAAATTCATTTCTTTAACCACTGTAGAGGTCCAGAAAAATATTATTAACTCAATTATAATGGCTGCATGGCAATCACGGTTATGACAGATTTCTGTTGTCTTGATAATGTCAAGTTGTCATGACAAAGACGTCTCAAACAATGTCACATTTGCATTTAAAATGAGATAACTAAGCGAATGACAGTGGTCGTAAATGTTCATTAAATCTCAAGTGTCATGTCATGATAATGAAGGTTTCATGACCGTCTTATGAACACCCCATTCAAGTGAAGTGTTACGCTTGTGTGTTGTCTGCAGTTCTTTCAGTCCTCTCGAACTAGTCTTTTCTCAAATCGTCTTCAGATATCCCCTGATTGTTTGGCAAAGATCAGTGAACGCTTTTTTGGATCCCTTTGAATCAAAATCCAGTTACTGAGTTTCACAAAACCGTTTTCTGTACAGTTCCTGCAGCTGAAGCTGAACAGGTTTGACTCACGACATTTCGAGAATTCACAGAATCACTGTAGCGTTTGCTTAATAGAAGCCTGTAGATGTGAAACAGGTCTGCCTTTAGGAAATGAACTACAGCTTTTCCACACACACACACACACACACACACACACACACAGAGGCGGATGTGAGAGCGAGCGATGAGCAGTTCCAGCAGCCATAAATGGCATGGTCTCTATGTTGTTGAACATGATAAGGAAACTCCACCCAGCGGTGAGAGCTGTGCTGGAGCGGCTGATTGACAGTTATTTGCTGATGTCATTCATGAGTTGAGCTGCTCAAACACACCCGCTGACTCCTGTAAAAGGTCTCCATATCCTCTCTTGACCATTGTTTTACAGTAAATCATCTCTAGAGTTGTTCTGGTCTCCAAATCCATAACAGCAGGTTTTACTCACCTCTGGAATCAAGGGTTCATTTTTATAAGGCTTTAGCCTGAGATTTGAGCTGGAAATCATATTTACACTTATAAAATGTTTAACCAAACATATAGAGTTGAAGTCAAAATTATTAACCCTCCTATAAAGTTTATTAGTTTCTTTTGTCTTTGCCGTGATGATGCTACATAATATTTATTTATTTTGCAAGATACTAGTTTTGAGTTTAAGTGCAATTTAAAGGCTTGATAGGTTAATTAGACAAAGTGATTGGGCAACAGTGATTTTGTTCTTTAGCCAATCGGAAAAAAAAGATCTTAAGGGGGCTAATAATATTAATTATAATTTTTTTTATTATTAAAAACTGCTTTTATTTCAGCCACGCTAAAGTTAATAAGACTTTAAATATTAAAGAAACAAATTTATAGGAAAAATTGTGAAAATGCTTGCGATCAGTTAAACATTGTTTGGGTAATATTTTAAAAAGAGTACAAATTTCACAGACAGGCTAATAAATTTGCCTTCAACTGCATATAAACATTGTTATACTCTAGTTTATCTTCTGCTTTTGTCAGATTTAGTTCTTTTAATTATTCAAAAATTTATAATTTAAAATAAATACAATGAGGAGAAATGCACCACAAAAGTGTTGAGGTGAAAAATGTCTGACAAATCAAAATAAAGATTTATTAATTTACAATTTCAAAGCAAATTATTATTATTTTTATTATTATTATTTTATTATTATTATTAAGATTTGTTCATCTACATTTAATATAGTAATATATCATCATTGTTTTTTTCTGGTGTTTTTACTCTATAATAATTTTATGCAGATTTTCTTGTACAATTATGAATATAAACGATCATAATTTGGCGTTGTTCATTTATAACTATGTATAAAAATTAATGATCATTGATTTTAATTCATTATTAATAATAGCAGTTCTTTTTTTTCTTTCTTTTTATTCTACTTTTCCTTGTCTTTTTCTTATTATTAGTATCAGTATTAATAATCGTGATATTTATATTATTGTAATTTATTTCATAGATATTTCTAAAGAGCTAAAGTTAAAAAATGTCTTTTTTTTCTGTGTGGGAGGGCTGACTTGACAATGAAGAAAAAAAAAAGATCTCGTAGTGTTGTTTATCTGTCTGAATCAGTTGTAACACACTCTGTTATCAACAGAAAATGAACAATATTTACCTTTACTCCCCCTTAAAGTCCTTGTGGGTCATGAGTAGGTTGGCTATTCTTAAACTTCAAAATCAAGCCTATTCAGAAAACTGAGATAATATTTTGCAGGGTTTGCCTTCTTCCGGGCAGCAGCAGCATCTTATCAGGAACATTGTGAAAAACAGCTCTAGATACTGTGGAGTTTCACACTGGGGGTGAAAGTGCCAGCTTGATTACAGCCGGAGAGCTTTCCAAAAACTGCTTCAGAAATCAGCCATATGAACACAATCACCCTCCAATGTTACCAATGTCTGTACATTCATAAATCAAGATATATTCGATAAGGAAAAATCATTCAAATGCTAATTCTCATTTTAAGCCAATTGGATGTGAAAAACATAACTTAATTTTTTTTTTTTCTGGCACATACAGTGATTATATATGATTATTATACATATACATATATACATATGATAATTCTTATATGAAAGCCATTTTTCCACAGTATTTCTTCTAATATTTTTTCTTCTCGAGAAAGTCTTATTTGTTTTATTTCAGCTAGAATAAAAGCAGTTTAAAAAAACTAAATATAATATTTTTATTTATCGTCTACAGAACAAATTATGGTTATACAATGATTTGCATAATTACCCTAACTTGCCTAATTAAGCCAGTTAAGCCTTTAAATTGCACTTTAAGCTGAATACTAATCTTGAAAAATATCTAGTCAAATATTATTTACTGTCATCAGAACCTTTTTTCAGTAAAGAAGACTAAAGTAATTATTTTCAATAAATATATCTTAATTTGAAGAATGTTTAGATATTAGTAAGATGACATTTATTTGAGAAGTATACGAAGTCTTCTCTGACAAATTGGTCAAAATGAAGTGAAAAACAGGCATGATAGCATCCAACAGAAAAATATCTTTAGGAAAAGTAAATGTAAGTGTAAACGAAGTCACTTTTTGATACATCTCTCAGAAAACAGGACTTATTATTAGAGTTTATATAATGAGTTTATTATAATGTTATTAGAGACGCACCCATATACCAGCCCATAATTGGTTTCAGCCAATTAAAGCCATTTTCTACATGGTGTTGGCTATTCATTGGCTGATTGATTAAATGATCAGGGTCATAATTGTCGATCCTGTCAATCGAAAGAGGGTGCGGAAACTCATTAAAAATTTAGCTGTGAGTGAAGAAATCATTTCCTGCAAGAAAAAACATTCAATTGGATGACAAAACTGCACTTTGTAGGATCTGCTCACTGATTTTACTGCTAAAAGTTTGCGAAGTGGAACTGCTAAAACTTACTACTGCTAATCTGATTATACCATATATTATTGTCTTAAAGGGGTGGTTCACCAATGAATCCGCATTTCCTCATGATTTATTTACACTCAACTGTTTGTAAACTTTTATGAATTTATTTCCTCTTTTGAACACAAAACAAGATATTCTGAAGAATGTTGGAAAAAGCAGCCATTGACATCTGTAGTACAAACCAAAAATAATATGGAGGTCAATGACAATTTTTTCCATCATTTTTCAGCATATCTTCCTGTTTAACGAAAGAAACTCGATCACATTTGTGGAGGGTGAGTAAATGATGAAAGAATTTTCATTTTTGGGTGTACTATCCCTTTAAAGGCCAACACGGCAGGAAAAAAAGGGTCTTTTTTTAAACTTAAAAAAGTTTAAGGGATGTTTAGTCACTTTTTCAAAATAATAATCCTGTTAATGTTAGAATGTTAATGTTAGTCATGTATTATTTGTTTATGGCTGTGATTACTCTGAAAACAACTTCTTAAAATGCAATTAAGGTTATTTGAATTTCTTTCAAAAGTGTGAAATGAATTTTAACTGATAAATGATTACAGTTTAAATGATTAATTCAACAAAGTATAACATGCAGAACCACCAACCTATGAGTACTTGTGTCAGCAAATTTAAAAAGCTGTCTTCTACAAAAACTTACCCTTTGAAAATGCCCCATTTTTTCCTCAACTCAATTCATCACTGTTCATCTGATGATATTCATGTTCTAGTTGAAATCTCAATGCCACAAAAGTCTTAAACAGATTAACCACATTCATTTTCTTGTCTTAAAATCACCCTCTATCTATAGAGAGAGAGAGGGATTGACCACCAGGAATGCTGCTGCTGAGGCCCATCCTTTAAAATGAAGTCTCAGACCCTTTGATTTGAAGTGGCCTAAAAGTGTAGTGGATTATACAAGGTTTGTTTTGGTAATTCCCCAGCTGTCTTTCCTCTCTCTGGTTGTGAGAAGTGTGACGGCTTTTAGTAAAAATGACTAAATAACCCGTGGCTCCTGTTTATCTTGACTGCACTGCTGTCTTCTCGTAGCTGGTGCTGATAATGTCAGCGGTTATGTAGATGTTTAGATTACATTTGAGTCATTTGAATAATTTCTGAGCAGATAAATATGTGAATGTTGAGCTTGGCACAAATGCAAAAAGGTCCCGGTGTAAACATTGCTCTGACTAATCGTCATAATCTTTATAGAAAGCAGATTCATTTGATCTAATGCAAGACTATATAGAAAAACATGCTTAATTTGAACCATTGTTTCTTTTGTTTTTGTATAAAACCATTATTTGTGACAAGTGAAGGGTGGGTAAATGATGACAGAATATTCAGTTTTGGATAAACTATTTTTACTTATGGCAACTGCAGTATCCATCGGAAAACATTTAAAATTACAGCTATAGTTGACAAAATCCCGAAGGCAGACAGTTAATAACATTAAAACATAATGAGGAGAAAAACATAAGGGCTATTACAGCGAAACGCAGATTGAAAGAAACAAAATTAGCTCGTTTTCCCTCAATGACCTGCTCCTTTAAGTTGCTTCAGGAGAAAGTGTTTCCTGTTTACATAATCCCAGGTCAAAAGTTCTCAAGTTTGGTGAATCAGCTGCTAGACCGGTGAAAGCCCGTCTGGCGAAGTTTAACATCTAATTCAGACCTACAGAATAACTTTCCGTTCATCGAAAGTGAATTTACATTGTACGGCAAACAACAAAGCGTCAAGTCTGAGCGAAATGAGCTCCAACGGAGGGGGACTCAAAAGTAAATTTGTCATAAGCCGAACGAAAGTGTTATTTACACGGGCGAAAAGTGTTTTACTGTGTTGATTAAGCAGCGTTGAGAATAAGATCTCACTGTCTGTGCTCTTATCCCGTGACGTCACTTTCCCAAACATTCGCCGCTTGGAAGTTTGTCCATATATGGAAGAGCGATCCAGACTACAGTGAGTGCAGAGCGACTGTGCGCTTCTGACCTATACTCATACTTGCAGGGATAACACTGCTGAAGAATGCTGCTCAAATTTAGCTAAATCAGATCAAACGTGCCTGTTCTAGGTCCTCAAATTGAGAAAAAGAATGACTGATTGACAGACAGACAGACTGGTAGATCGCTCTGCTGGAAAAAAGGAATATAAATACAATTTGTAATGGTTTTAATGGCTATAATGATTTTTTTTTAATGAAAAGAAACTATACTAGTACTTTTGGTCTCTATATATGTTTTACATTTTGTATTGGTGGCATGTTAAAACGAATAAATCTTAATCGATTATGTTCCTAAACACACTAGAATCTATTCAAATGTACAAGTTATATTGGATAATAGTAGATGGTTTGTTATGTTTTTAATGTATTTTTAGTTAAAACCCCTTCTGTGAACTTCTGTGGTGGTGGTTTCTATTGTATTTTTTTCCTTAAGGGAGACAGACAGACAGACAGACAGACAGACAGACAGACAGACAGACAGACAGACAGATAGATAGATAGATAGATAGATAGATAGATAAGATGAATATTAGTTTAGAAACAGTGAAAGTCTATTATAAGATGGCATGTTGATTGTGAAGATTGTGTTTTGTGCCTAAGCAGGGCAGCCTCTGTCATTGTTCAGAGGGGAACTTCTGTCCAGCAGGAGGGGGTTTACCCTACATGGCAGAGGCATTTAGTCCCAAACCTTCTTCGGAATGTTGGTCTGGAGGTTGGAGAGAGGAGGTGGACTTTTGAACTGATGCCATGCACTTGGGATGTTAAGTAACAGTGTTCATTTTGACAGCTCTGACAAATGTAAAATGTGAAAAGTAGCTAATACAGATGTCATTGAATATGTATAATAGTGTTCTGTGGTATTGTCCTCCCTAAAGGGGACCCTCCTATT
>CAIGQW010000302.1:15736031-15751959 GCA_903798125.1 Danio choprae | reverse complement strand
CACACACACACACACACACACACACACACACACACACACACACACACCAGAATGACCTACAAGATGAAGTGCATGACACTGTTTCTGCTGTTTTCTTTTCTAGAGTTTGACGTCAGGAAGTGATGAGGTGCTTCATCCCTCGCTGTGCTCTTTCAGCCAATGAAAGAACAGCTTGAATACATCTACAATAGTGCAGAAAATGCTGCCACCTCATTTACTCAGACTGTGTATGTGTGTGTGTGTGTGTGTGTGTTAAGCCAGGCCAAGATGCTGCGGGATGCAGTTTATTGATGTGTATATGTGTGTGTGCGTTCTTAAAAAGTTTCTTTTATTGACTGCTGTGGCTTTGTAGTTTGCAAAGTCAAATATGTCAAGTCCGAATTTTTTTCTTTTTCTTTTTTCATTTTAATCTTAGCAGAAGCTCTTCATGCAAATCATCACGTGCTGCTCCCAACCTGATGATGTGCTCAAAACGAGGACTTTGTTCCTTGTGACTGTCCGGCAGGGTTACTCAGAAACAGGCCTCATTCATGGTAAACCTGTCTAGATAATGCAACACTGCCCCGGGAGCTGAAACATGGAGCAGTGAGGAAATGTGTGCACAAATACTGTAGGTTTTAACTTTAATTAACGTGAAAGCAGTGATCCGAGCGAGTCAGCGTTTAGCTCTAAGTGAAGCCGTTGGCTGTGTTGATACGATTATTAATGAGCCATTAAACTGTGTGTCTGGAAACGTGCAAGTAAGAGACGGGCTCACCTTAGGAGGGTGTATAAGTGTGTGTGTGTGTGTGGGGGGGGATAATGTGGAATGCGTGTGGAAGCGAGACAGTGGGCCGCGCGTCTCAAGGGCTGATCAGCACTTCCTGTCTGAAGGAGAAAGCCAGCAGACATCAACAAACAACCCACTAATAGACAGACAGGGCGAGAGAGAGAAACAGATGGAGAGAAAACTGGAGTCTAACGTTTGGAGGAGATGAGTTTAAGTTTCGAGGGTTTATGTAAAGCAATGATGTTGACCCTAGCCAACACAGAGATAAACAGACAGAGAGGCATTTCATCCATCGAGAGAGGATGATGCCATTGTGTGTGTGTGCGGTCAGCATTTTGTTTAAACAGGTAACAGCTGTCACACCTGTCACACGTGCACACCTGAGGAGGCGGAGCTAACGTGAGCAGCACACACTTAAACACACAGAAAACACACTTCATGTGTTGTGAGAAGCTTCTGATGCTGCACTGAGAATGCATGTAATGTAGGACTATCAGGCTGGCAATATAGCATTTTTAACATTTTGGCAGAGATACTGAAAAGTTGATCATATTTATAGGTTATCTGCCATAATATGCAAATGATAATTATTAACAGCTATTTAAATGTCAAATATTTGAATAGTATGATTAAATAGTATTACATATCCGTATTATTTTTGTCTTATTCAATAAAAAAAGTAAAAGTTAATAGTTTTTTTTAAGTGATACAGCTGAATATAAACGTCACAGTATTAGGTACAGCAAATGGATATTTTCATAATGGATATCTGTGTGTAAATAAAAAAAAATATTGCCGTTTCTTAAATGACTTTGTAAAGTGAGTGTTAAATGACATGTAATTGTTTATTTTTGTAAATTGTCTCTTTAATTGCAAGGTTTCTGTAATCTTAATAATAGTTTTTTACATTTTTAGCAAGTAAAAGGACTTTGTTTAATTGTAAAAACATCACTCTTTAGATTATGGTACCCAGGGGCGCCGCTGGCCGGTACCCAGGGGGGTTTGGTGTTGCGGACTAAAGTGAAGAGTGGGGAGGGGTGGTGGTGTTGGGGTGGGTTAATAATAGTAATAGTAACTCTTGGGGGCCCAAAATGGCGTGGGCCCTTAGAATCATCCTAACTTCCCTCCTAGCGGCGCCTCAGATCCAAAGACCTGAGGAGATTTACCTGCATGAAAGACTCACGAATGGCAGATTAGCCTGCTGCTTAATCTACAATATGGTAGGTAATTAAATATGAAAGAAATGTGGATGATTTGTCGACATGATTGACAGGGGACGTAAGTAAGTAACATAACGGTCCTTTAATGGTGAAGTAGTATGTCCCAAAGAGGGCGGATCTGGGGGCCAGCAGCTTAAAAAACATAAAAGCACAATGCTTCCAGTGCTGATTGTTCTAACACAAACCCTCGGGTAGTTTTGCCCTCTCTCTGTTATCTTTTGTCTCTTTTTGCCTTCATATGTGAACACAAGTGGTCAATACAGGTGGAAACAGGTAATGTGTCTTGGCTGACCATTTGTGAATATATCACTAAAATGAATTTTAACACCAGATAAAAACAAGTACATTTAAAAATGGTTTGTAGATGCCCTTTTAGTTTGCAGTCTTATTTAAAGATTTTTTTGGCCCCACTGTATGTAAGTGAGATAGTGAAAAACAGTCTATAAAAACAGTTTTCACCAAGGCAGTAAATAAACAGGTCATTTACTTGGCTTATGGGGGAGTTCGTGTATCAAGTATCGTGTGTGTGTGTGTGTGTGTGTGTTGGACCGCCTGATTGTTTGTAGGTTTTCTGGCATTTGTAGTTGCTATGGCAACCAGCCGGCAACGAGCTGAGCTGTACTGTATTTCACACCAGAGCGAGTAAGAAAAAGAGAGAGGGAGAAATAGCAGGAAAAGAAGCAAAGAGAAGGAGTGAAAGGGAGAGTAAAAAAGAGCTGGAGTGAAGAAATATTTGTGGTGTAGGTGTGAGGAAATCTAG
Organism: Danio choprae; assembly: GCA_903798125.1. Classification (NCBI taxonomy): domain Eukaryota; kingdom Metazoa; phylum Chordata; class Actinopteri; order Cypriniformes; family Danionidae; genus Danio; species Danio choprae. The sequence continues at coordinate 15,749,210 of CAIGQW010000302.1, read as the reverse complement.
CAGCAATTCCTGCTGAGTGAGCAGAGAAGAGCCTGTCTATATTTACATGCATTTGTCTATGTGTGTATTTGCATGGCTATGCATATCTTTATATGTGCGTGTCTGAATGTCTCTTTTAGTTTTGTTGCTTTTGTGTTTAAGCTCAATTTTCTTGTGCAAGGGCTTGATGTGATTTGTGGGCCATTTTTATAAAAGCAGTGCAAGATATACAGATGAAGTCAAAATTATTAGCCCTCCTGGGAATTAGTTTTTCTTTTTCAAATATTTCCCAAATGATGTTTAAAAGGGTGGTCCAGAGTGTAATTTTAATGTAATGTTTTATGAGATGCAAAGCTGTGCTCATGCTTCATTTGTAGAAAATCACATTATTTTTTCATATATCTTACTTTGATTATATACAGCTACTCAGCTAACATGAAAACGACTGTCATATTTCCTAGTTCCTCCAAAAGACCCACCCTCAAAAGGCTCTGATTGGTCAGGTAACATAATGGGCTGTGATTCGTGGATTTGCTTCACGTCACCAGTGAAGTGTAAATACTTTACTGGTAAATGTGCTGTGTAAATACTGTCTTTTTCTTTTTTAAAAACCATTTTAAGGTCAATATTATTAACCCCCTTAAGCAATATTTTTTTTGATTGTCTACAGAAAAAAACACTGTTATACAATGATTGGCCTAATTACCCTAACTTGCCTAATTAACCTAGTTAAGTCTTTAAATTGCACTTTAAGCTGAAAAAAAAGTAGTAAAATATTATGTGCTGTCATCATGGCAAAGATAAAATAAATCAGTTATTAGAAATGAGTTTTTAAAACTATTATGTTTAGAAATGTGCTGAAAAATAAATCTTCTTTCCGTCAAACAGAAGTTGGGGGAAAAATAAACAGGACGGCTAATAATTCTGACTTCAATTGTATATATTTATAGAAGAAGAAGTTAGGGCTGCATGGTGGCACAGTGGGTAGCGTTGTCGCCTCACAGCAAGAAGGACACTGGTTCGAGCCTCGGCTGGGTCAGTTGGCGTTGCTGTGTGGAGTTTGCATGTTCTCCCCGTGTTGGCGTGGGTTTCCTCCGGGTGCTCCGGTTTCCCCCACAAGTCCAAAGACATGCGGTATAGGTGAATTGGGTAAGCTAAATTGTCTGTGGTGTATGTGTGTGAATGAGAGTGTATGGATGTTTCCCAGTGATGGGTTGCAGCTGGAAGGGCATCCGCTGCGTGGAACATATGCTGGATAAGTTGGCGACCCCTAATTAATAAAGGGACTAAGTCGAAAAGAGAATGAATGAATGAAAGAAAGAAATGAATTCACACATTAAAAATTATAAAAGTGACAGTAAAGATTTATTTTTTTCCCTTGTTTTTTATAAAACCAAATTGGAAATAGAGGCTGTGTGATTTCATGGCGACAGTTTGAGTCACTAGATAAAACTGCTTATTTTTCTGGATTTCTTCAAAACATTTGGGATAATCAATGCAAATACTTAAGTCAGCAAAATATATAACACTCTTCTAGTGTTTAATAAAAAAAATCTTACATACTGTGCCTTTAAATTCTTCATCTCACTAAATGCAGTGTTCTGTTGAGCTGCTATTGAACATGAGCACAAGTCTCATGTAAACGTCCCCTCAAGAAAGCCAGTCTTTCTAATTACACAGGATTTCCTTAAAAAAACGGTTAGCCGACAAGTCTCTTAGGCAGCCCACTGGCCAGCTGATTTTGAAAGCAGTTTTGAATATCCCAGAAACCGATGGAAGTACATGCTATCTTGGCTTGTTGCTAGATAGCTTGCCGCCCCGGAGGTTAACAAGAATTATTTATAAAATTATTGTGTTTTATTATCGTCTACCCCTACCCCAACCTTAAACTTACCAATTACAGTGATGTAAAAATAGTAATTATTGTTAAAAATTATGTTATATTGATGTGCACATAGGCCAGCACAGTGGTTAGCATGGTTGCATCACAGCAAGAACGTTGCTGGTTCAAGTCCCAGCTGGACCAGGAGGCCTTTCTGTGTGCAGTTTGCATGTTCTTCCCATGACTGCGTGTGTTTCCTCCAGGAGCTCCGGTTTCCCCCACAGTACAAAGACATGCAGTATAGGTGAATAGGATAAATTAAATTAGCTGTAGCGTATAAGTGTGTGAATAAATGGGAGAGTGCGTGTGTGTTTCCCCTATACTGAAGGTTGAATTCTTGGGACTTGGTTGCAGCTGGAAATGTATCTGCTGTGCAAAATAATTGCCAGATAGTTAGTTAATTCCACTTTGGTGACCCCTGATAGAGCAGGGAATAAGCTGAAGGAAAGCGAGTGAGTGAATGATGTGTGCATGCCCAAGTATCTTTAGCTGTATCCCTTCTAGACTTACTTTACCTCTATCTTAAATGTTTTGTATTTCAGGGCTCCAGACTAACATTTGAGAGCAGTGGCAATAAGTTCTACATCAACACCTGATTTGGCTGTGCTTCACATGTATGAATAATAATACCACAACAAGATTGTTTCTGAGAAATGCACTTTTGACTGTAGTTTGATCTAAGAGTATCAGTTGGAGTCCAGACTAATATTGGTTATTAACAAATACAGTAATTATACAACATTACTCATTTAATGTATTTAATACAATCATAACATTTACAAAATTGAGTATAAATATTTCATATTTCTGCCAATGGTTCCCATGAGTGTTACCAATGGTAATAGTTGGTGATTTGTTTAGAGAAAAGCCTACTAAAATGATCATTGTTGCAAAGGGTTTCAGCTGTTGTCAGCATCAGTATTGTGGAGAATGACAATGCGGTTTAATTTGACTTTGGACAAGTTTAAATGGTGGTTGATATAGGAGCTTTGTAATGAAATTGAACTAGTGGTCATGTAAACTGCATTTGCTCTTGCAGCAGTGGCTTTTACTTTGAACTGTGTTGAGAAATGGTATGTTCTGTTCACAGTTCAAGCAAGTAGCACTTCATCTCAGCAAGTTTCATTTCACTTTTGGTGCATTTGCCAATGTATCTGATAGAGCTGTGGTGAAAAATAGTTTGAGAAATCGATTCTGAGCTTAGTGGTGAGCTGTTTAGATTAATTTTGTGACATAAAAGCCAACTAATATGACTCAACCGAACAAACATCCTCTAGTATCTGATATGCACCAGAATGTACAGAAACACTATTGCCAAGAAAGGTTTACTGGTTTGGTAAAAGATTGTGACCATTTACTCGCAGTCTGAAGCCCTGTATTTTTTTCATTTGCATTGCTGTGGTTGCAATATTGTAATGACAACTGTATCTTGTGTAAGTGTGCTAACCGACCAGCATCTGAACTTCCACTTGAATTAATTCCTACTTGATTAGCAATTACTGCCTATCTTTAGATACTCCCATATTAAGGTGTTTCATTTTAATTAGCTACCAGAATCCTCTTTTCTCACCTAATCTGCTCTTCAATAATCATTAGCACTATAGCCCAACCTTTTTGGACTGACAGTATCCCATCCTGTAGCAGTCCTGTCTCTCCTCATGTCCAATGCCAAATTGTATTCCTCAAACTTGGAACAAACCCCTGCGTTTCCGTGCATAAACGTAAGTGTCTCTGATTGCATTAAGTGGCTTATCAATCGTTTAGCCTGAGCTTGCTTAGCTTCTGTTCTGCTCCACAGCTGTTTCTCATCAGCTCGCTAACATACCGTAGAATCCTGAAGCCACAGATACTCAGCACTGCCATGACAACTGATGTCGAGACAACCGCTCGCCCTCTCTTTCTCTCTCTCTCTCTCTCTCTCTCTCTTTCTCTCTCTCTCTCTCTCTCTCTCTTTTACCGTCACCATTCGACATGGTTGTAAATGATTACACTATTACCAAAGAATTCAAGTGCATGCAGAATACAGGTGTATGCAATAAATAAAACTGGTTGTTAAAAGTTCATATCATGAGGAAATCACATTTTTATTGATATTTTGAGAATTATAGTCATTTTTAGCACCTGCCTCTTTGCAAATCCCACATTAGAAATGCTGATTTCTCTCAATCTTATTTTAACCATTTGGATGGCACATTTCACTCTGGGTCATTCATAGCTGTTGAAGCAGTTCTCTAGACTAACACTGGTTAGACCAACTTTTCTTTAGAGTGCACCCGCACAAAAGTTAGGTGCACCCACATTTTCCACTATACTGCATTTACCACTGCAGTTTTACAAGTTCACTTAAAAAAAATCCATTCCATATAAACAATATTGACTTGATTAACTAACAATCTAGTTAACTAATAAAGTTAACCACAACATGGGCCTAATGCCGCGGTCACACTAGAGTTGAGCTTGAGAAATTCTGTTGTACAGCATTGCGAAAAGGGGCGGGATTAAACCAGATGATTAGACATAAATAAAAGCGATTGGTCCATATTTTACATTTCTGTACAGAGAAGTCATGTTTTGATCTTCGATTGGTCTCATTCAGTCACGTGATGTGATTTCACAGGTCAAAGTTCACCATGCATAAACATGGCAACGCAGCGAACTGTGTAACTTGCCGCACGAGCTTGTGTTTCCGGTCTGTCGCATTCGCATGCGTATGAATGGAAGTCTATGGGGAGAAAAGTGCAGTGTGACAGCAGCTTTATATGTGTCTGTTGAACCACAGTCGTGGAGAATTTATGTATTTATTTGGCCTCAAATGGCTGGTCACACCAGGGCAAACTGATTTTTTTTTAGTCGCACCTTTGAGAAATTAGGTTGCACATACCACCAAATTGGTCACATTCTAGAGCCCTGTACATACAGTGAGATTGTGAGAGGATATACAAAAAGAGATGTACAATATATTGGTTGCCATATTAGTTGATGGGTTGCTATCGTTATTGGACTGATAATAAGATTGTCTGTCCAGTATAAAAAAAGCGATAAATTATTATGGATTATTTTGCCAGTCGATCCACTTTGGATGTGAGCTGCTGGTCGTGAGGGTTTTTGATTGGTGCCTTGAACAGCACATGACACTTTGCACATTAACACACTTCAGAAAAGTCTTTATTTGAGAAAAGTCCAGACAAAGTCAGCTGTGTGAGAGCTGTTCATCTGGAATGAAGAACAATTACAAGTGTTAAGTTGAGATTTTAAAGAAATCAATTGTCCACTGTATTTGTATGACTTGCTTTTGTAATAAGGCTTAGAAAATTTGATATCAAGGTTTATATTTATTGGCTTATATTTTCAATTTATCAGATGTTATTGGATAAAATTTCCATATCAGTGCATCCCAAAAAATGGAAAAACTTTCACTTTTATTAATAATAACACTGCCAATTAAAAATAGCATAATATACTGCACATTTCAAGAAAAAAATCAGTATCATTTACCTTCGACAATTGGAAAAGATACAGAGCATATTAAGTCTTTTTTGCACATTACAGGCATTTGTTGCATTGCATTTTGCTTATATTTGTTTTCTCAACTTATAAATCACTCTTTTTTCAGACCTTTACTGCCTGGTGCAATTCTCATCTACGGAAGGCGTGTACACAAATTGAAAACATTGAGGAGGATTTTAGAGATGGACTCAAACTCATGCTGCTCCTAGAGGTTATTTCAGGTCAGTGACCTCTGACCACACTCCCCCACCCCCCGATTCCATCTTGAAAACAGCCCTCTCTATATTTTGAAACCTAACTTGAATCTTCTTTGCTGTTGTGAAAATGACTGCTACAGTTCCCTGCTTTATTTATAGGATTAGTTTATAGTATTAGTTGAGACATTTCTTTAAGTACATATAAATTTGCTAAATAAATGAATAAATAAAATACATTCACAGATTTTTCACAGGTAAGTTGACTACACTTTACACCTTCTCAAAATGTTACATACTGAATTATAATTTCATTCAGAAAAAAAGGCTACAGTCTTAAATAAAATGAGATACTTACAAACATGAATGTGTTTTAGTTACTTTAAATTTAGTGTCTAGTATTCTGATCAGAAATAGGAAAAGAAAAAGACAAACGCAGAAAATCAACTGGCATTCAATCACTATATGCATTTATTATGAAGTCATATGACATGGTAAATGTGACAGACACTCATGTGTCACTCTCATTGGCTTTGAATCCAAATGTGCATGCTTTGTGCATCTTTTAACTGCTTGATGTGAATTTCATTATACGAGTTCAAGTGCATTAGACAACTTTAGAAAACAGCTTTTGGTTTGATTGAAGTGAACTCTGGGGCAATTGTTCTGTTCGTGCAGTTCATTTGAATAAGTGTCAAGCCTGCCATCTGAACCTTGTGCGCACCAAATATCAGGGCTGACTGAAAAGATGGTTCACCAGCACACCATAACAATGCATATGTATACCTTTTTTTCCCCTTTATATTTACAGTGTTCCCCTTTACAGGGTAATACAGCTTTCAGAAATGCATCTCTTTGCACCAGATCTTAATTTTTGTTTGTAATGAAGGCACTTCATGGATCTTTATTAGTTCTTTTAATTTTAAGTTTTTCATGATTTCTCAACGGGTACAATTAATATTACAATTACACACATTTAAAGAGCTGCTTTAAATCAGCACAAAGAGTTGTTTGGTATGTTTAATACGTTCAGTTACAAATTATCCCTGTAGGACACTTTGATGTCAAAACAACATAAAAAAATATGACAAAATACAGGTCAAATATTCAAATCGATTAGATTTCGATTGACTACCTTGATCTCAAAAGGACATCAAAGATTGATATCAAAAAACAATTGAAAAATAAATTACTGTAATTGATTTTTGACGTGTTTTTTGATGCAAATGTTAGATTCGATGTCATTTTGAAATCAAGGTAGTTTACATGCATTGTAGGTATACAAAATACAGTGTAAAGTTGTCATTTGTAGTGGAAGCTTTTTCTTCTACGTTTTCCTTCGGCTTAGTCCCTTATTTATCAGGGGTTGCCACAGCAGAATGAACCGCCAACTATTCCAGCATACGTTTTACGCAGCTGATGCCCTTCCAGCCACAACCCAGTACTGGGAAACACCCATACACTCTTACATTCACACACACACTCATACACTACGGCCAATTTAGTTAATCCAATTCACCTATACTGCATGTCTTTGGACTGTGGGGGAAACCGGAGTACCTGGAGGAAACCAACGCAAACACCGGAAGAACATGCAAACTCCACACAGAAATGCCAGCTGGCCCAGCCGAGACCCGAACCAGCAACCTTCTTGCTGTGAGGCGTCAGTGCTTACCACTGAGCCACCATGCCGCCACAATTTTTTTTTGTGTTGTTATTTTGGTTGTCAAAGGGGCATTAAGGTTTTGACATCAAATCAATTAGCATTTTTGACATGTTTTGACATCAAGGTGTCCACTGATACACGTTATAAAAGTCTTTTTTGTTTGTTTGTCTGTTTTGTATCTGTAGGTTCAAACATAAAAATGGCAGTATGAACTAGAGCTGTAAAGAATTTTGATTGGGATGATGCTGTAGGGGAGTGAATCATGCATACACAAATGTAATAGACAAATTATACGCATAAATACAACAGAGAAAGACAAAAGTGTAATAAACAGTGCTTTATTGTTTTCAGGGTAGTCAAATAGTATTCGGGTACAGAAATGAAAAAATCTAATGTAAAATTACACTGCAAAGTCTTTTACGGTTGCGGCTAGAAGTGCATCCGCCACATTAAACATATGTCAGAGAAATTGGTGGTTCATTCCGCTGTGGTGACCCCTGATAAATCAGGGACTAAGCCGAAGGATAGTGAGGGAGTTTTTACTATATTAACAATTCAATAAAATTATTCTTTATTAAGGTTTCAAATGATAAAATTTCTTGTGCCTGGATACTTTAAAGGAATACGCAAACTATAAACTTTAACACAGTTATGGTTAAACTCTGCAGTAACTCCACAAATCTCATGTGTTTTCATGGTCAACTATTTCCCAACTCAACATTACATTTCCTGCGATGTGACTATTGTGAATTCGCACATTGCGATATCGATGTTGAAACGATATACAGCGGGGAAAATAAGTATTGAACAAGTCACCATTTTTCTCAGAAGACATATTTCTAAAGGTGCTGTTGAATTGAAAAAAGTATTGAACACATGAAGAAAGGGAGCTGCCCAGACAGCAGCTGAAAACTCTCATTAGTTATTTAGCAACCCTCTGTCCTTCATCAGTGTAAATTAATATTAGCTGCTTCAGTCTAACATCTACATTATCATGATGATGAAGATGAAACCAGGGTGGACATTTCAGCAAGATATTGATCCAAAAGATAGCCAAGAAAACTCCAAATGCTTTCAGAGAAAGAAAATCAAGCTGTGGAATGGCACAGCCAATCGCCTGACTTGAATTCAATAGAAAATACAAATAAAAAATCAGATTTGATAGACGAGATCCACAGAACCATCAAGATTTTTACAATCTGTTGAAGTCTGTGAAAAACTCACACCTGAGCAATGCACGTGACTTCATTCTCCATATGAGAGGAGTCTTTATGTTGCCATCGCCAAACAAGTCTTTTATTCATTCATTTTCTTTTCGGCTTAGTCCCTTTATTAATCTGGGGTCGCCACAGCGGAATGAACCGCCAACTTATCCAGCATATGTTTTACGCAGCGGATGCCCTTCCAGCTGCAACCCATCTCTGGGAAACATCCATACACACCCATTCACAATACGGCCAATTTAGCTTACCCAATTCACCTATAGCGCATGTCTTTGGACTTGTGGGGGAAACCGGAGCACCCGGAGGAAACCCACGCCAACACAGGGAGAACATGCAAACTCCACACAGAAACGCCAACTGACCCAGCCGAGGCTCGAACCAGCGACCTTCTTGCTGTGAGGCGAACGTGCTACCCACTGCGCCACTGTGAGGCCCCAAGTCTTTTATATAAAGTATTAAATACGTTTCAGTAGTTCAGAACTTTCTCCTTGTGTCATTTCATTGTTATTACAAATAACTCATTTTTCTGTTTTTTTCTTTTGTTTTATTTTTATGTTTGTATAGTTTTTTTTATTTTATTTTTGTATTGTATTTTTTTTACTAAAATCTGGTTCAATTCCATGTCAACAGCTCCCTTAGAAATATTATTTCCAGGAAAAAGCATGACGTGTTCAATACTTATTTTCCCTGCTGTATTGTGCAGCCCACTTAGCAAACCAAAGAGAGACTACATGTATCATTTTCGCAAAACTAAACTACTAACTAAAGTGTGAACACACCACTGCCCTCCTTAATGCAAACTGTTTTGTATGCTATAATATGACCCATGGACATTAAACCAATTCTCTCTGCAGGAGAACGCCTGGCCAAACCAGAGAGAGGAAAAATGAGAGTCCACAAGATATCCAATGTGAATAAAGCTCTGGACTTCATCGCCAGCAAAGGAGTCAAACTGGTTTTTATTGGAGCAGAGGGTAAGTCGCCCCCATCCAGAAGTGACCTATATCCCGCAGGCGTCCCGGGTCATGAGTTCAGTGTTTCAGCATGCGGATCGATGAATATCTCTATCACATACGCTCCGCCTGTATGCGATACCTACTTCTATCCAATGTCACATGACGTCCCTCCAGCTTCCAGTGGAGTTAAATAGGTTAGACATGCTGTATATACATTCACATATATTATCAATCTGACAGCGCGTGTGTGTTTTTTTTTCACTCTATTCTTCCTCTCTCTATATAATCCACTGCGGCATTCCAGACAGATTAGCCATCTAGCAAAGGCTTTGCTGTGGTCACATACTGTTACCAGTTGTGTGTGTGTGTGTGTGTGTGTGTGTGTGTGTGTGTGTGTGTGTGTATGTGTGTTTGTCTAGGATACACATACACACACACACTGGGTTGTGTGTGGAGTGTATTATGAGATTAGCTTAAGAAGTGGGAGAGGAAACCCATCCCTGTTTGCCTCGATATTTAAACAGGGACTTCCCAAAATAAAATCACAACAAATAACTCAAACAAACTGTTAAGCATATTTAGAAGCAAATACAGACATTGTTTAATTTTTTTTAATATGACTTTTAATATTAAGTGCAGATATGTAGGATAGCAGATACATTATAAAGATTATTTGTCTTTTTGAGGGGGTATTTTAATTGTTTTATTATCTATTTATTACCATTATTTAACCAGGAAGTCTCATTTCAGATTTAATATCTCTTTTACATGAGAGACCTGGCCAAGGTAACAGCCATACAGTAAAACTTTAATTTAAACACAACATTACAACAACATCATAACAACAACATTTCGGCCCAATCCCAATTCTACCTATTAGCCCTTCCCCTTACCCCTACCCCTCGATTTGCGCGTTCACAAGGGCACTTTGAAGGTGTAGGGGTGACCCAATTTTCTTTAGCTTGAAGACGTAGGGCTAAGGGGAAGGGCTAGATAGCCCTTGAAATGGATATTTGTCAGGACCACACTCAAAACCAAGAGGTACGAAAATTTCCTAGAATACACCATCTACAACGGCAGCATGGCTGCACACGGAAGTCAGGAGATGCACAAATTAGTATTTTTTTGTCATTTTTACTAATTGTGAAATCTCATTGGTCATTAATAATAGAAATTGATAGAAAAAATGTGGATTTAAGATGGATGAGGGATTTTATCAAGTGTTAAGCAAGTAGTCTTTCATGGTTTCATTTTCTAATTATTTTAAGTGAATTTAGCCTTTATTGGACTTAAGACATACATTAGGATTATATTATGATAGAAAAACATCAATTGAATTGTAAAGTGATCATTTAAATGTTGAATGTTTGCATGCTTATATTACAATACTGATAAACCTGCTCTCTGATTCTTATTTGGCTCCAATTTGTAACATGATCTCATTGTCAAGCTGTTACAGTAAATGCGATGCTTGTGTGTGTGTGTGTGTGTGTGTGTGTGTGTGTGTGTGTGTGTGTGTTTGTGCGCGTGTGTGTGTGTGTGTTTGTTCTGCTCAGAGATTGTTGATGGAAATGCTAAGATGACTCTGGGGATGATCTGGACCATTATCCTCCGCTTCGCCATCCAGGACATCTCAGTGGAGGGTATATATAAAAATATCACACACATGCACGCACACACACACTCACACACATGCAAGAGGTGCATTAGATCTTGAAGAAAATCTAGTGCAATTGTGTGCATTGAATATCATGTGTGAACAAAAAAACAATTAAAGGTCATTTAGTTATTTTAGAAGGCTTGATTGTGTTTATGGGGATGCACTGTAACGTGTGCTTTGATTTAAAATAAGACAAATAACATTATTTTTCCCCATATGTGACCCTGGACCACAAAAGCAGTCAGGAGTTTATTTGGCAGAGATACAACCTTTGAAAATCTCAAATCTGAAGGTTCAAAAAAATCCAGATATTGACAAAATAACCTTTAAAGTTTTCTAAATGAAATGCTTAGTAACTACACTAAAATTTACAGTATTACTGGCAATTTTGGTAGCCATTAATGCTGTAAAATTAACAAGTGCAATGTAAATTAACAATTACAATTGTGTTGCAGTTTTATTGTTAATTTAAAGTGCACTTGTACATTTTACAGCAATTTTTTACAGTGTAACCAAAAATTTGAGGGTTGATATACAGTAGGACATTTACAAAATGTCTTGTTGGAGCTTGATCTTTGCTTAATATTCGAATGATTTATTGAAATAAAAGTGTATAATTTTGACTCATGCAATTTTTTTTGACTATTTTCAAAGATATACTGGTGCAACATAAGTCCAGGGACTAAAAAAAAATAGGCCCGGGACTTCGGGCTACCAGTTTTTGCAAGCCCTGGGTTTTGTGGTCCAGGGTCACATATTTAGCTTTATTCTACACCGTTTCAGTTTTTCTAGAAATGGTCTGTTGACCATGTTCCTAGTTTTATGAAGCCCCTCCCACAGAAATACAAAATGGTCTCTGATTGGTCATCTGGTTCATTGTTCTGTTTTGCTAACCACCTAGTGCACATTGATTGAAATGTCACGGCAGAGGTGGGGTTTATGTAAATTTTAGGGTTTGTGATGTCATAAACCCATGGAAAAGCTCATTGTAGTCCCTACCAGCTAGTTAAAAAGTGAATTCTGGAAAATAAAAAGATATCCTTTTACATTGAACTTACATTGAGCATCGTCAATTTGCAGATGTAGTAGGATACACTCTCCTCTCCGTATGCACCAGACACTTTCTTATCAACACTTCCGTTTCTGGAAAACATCATGCAATTCTTAATGCATTTCCAGCAGACTTGACAAACCACCTGTAGGACACACTCTCCCCACTCTATATGCAGTACATTTTTTATTTTAATAATTAAATTCTAAACTTAGACATAGCATTTAAAGTTGAAGTCAAATTTATCAGCCATCCTGTGAATTTCTTTTTGTAAATATTTCCCAAATTATGTTTAACAGAGCAAGGAATTTTTCACAGTATTTCCTACAATATTTTTTTCTGATGAAAGTCTTATTTGTTTTATTTTAGCTAGAATAAAAGCGGTTTTAAATTTTCTTTAACCCATTTTAAGGTCAATATTATTAGCCCGCTTAAGCAAAATTTGTTTTCGATTGTCTACAGATGACAAAAGACAATGCCTAATTGCCTTAACTTACTTAATTTACCTATTTAAGCCTTTAAATGTCACTTTAAGCTGAATACTAAAAAACATATTTAAAGATAGCAAATATAAAAGAAATCAGTTATTAGAAATTAGTTATTAAAACTATTATGTTTAGACATGTGTTAAAAAAATCTTCTTTCTGTAAAACAGAAATTGGGGACAAAAATATACAGGGGGGCTGATAATTTAGGACTAATTATTCTGACTTCAACTGTATATGTTGCTGTTCTATGATGAGTTAAAGTGCTTCTTTTATCCTCACTTGGTAGTCGCTTTGGATAAAAGCGTCTGTTAAATGAATAAATGTAAATGTTGGTTATGCTCAAACAGCAACATTACACGCAAACTGAAGTTAAAATGCTTTAATACATAACATAAATTTGTCAAATTCATTTCTGCTCTTTTGGATTTCTGAATATGCACCGTTAAAAACAAATGTCATTTCAGGAATGTGTGAGTCATTCAAAATGACAACTTTATCTTTCCATTACTGAGAACCCATTTGATACGTGTGTGTGTGTGTGTGTGTGTGTGTGTGTGTGTGTGTGTGTGTGTG